>JAAAKQ030193834.1:0-11993 GCA_010016005.3 Zanna intricata
GAAATCTTTCACTAGCCGTAACTCACTAACAAAACGTTTTCAGGCATATGTTTATTGGAAACTTTTTTCTTATTTTTGATATAGAATCCATTTCCGAGAGATTGCTGTGCAGTTTTGATACACCTTGCATATATGTACACACACAGTTTATCACAAAGTTCTCTCAGGTCTTTTATAACCTATTCTAGTCTTAAAAATAATGGAAGAATTTCATATAAACATATATCTTTATTTGCGAGTTACAGCTAGTGAAAGAGTTAGCTCAGATTTCAGCTACCCCAGTGAAATAAGGTCATACTGAAATTTCTAAGATGTTAATTAAGGGGCAGAATTGATTTCTTATCATTTTTTACCTGTAAAATCAATTAAAGTAAGTCCCAGAACCATATCAGCAGTATTTTTTGAGAAATCTGGAGTGAAAACTTAAAGCAGGATTAAAAATACCTGTTTTTTATGTTTGACGAACAATAACTTTGTTAAATGGGTAATAAATATACAAAGCTTGAAGAGAATTTAATCCTGAACTAAGTGGTATGAGATAAGTTGAATAAAACAAGAAAAGTTAGAAAACTTAGAATTTTATTTAGAAATAGTACACTAGATCAAAATGCATTGTACGTACCAGTTTATGTTAAAAAATGAGCTGGCCATTTTCAACACATTTGTTGGAACACTTCTGTACTGATTTTGTTGCTGTTTTTAGTTCTTTAGAAGTGTGTTTAAGTTTCTCAGCCGCATCCATAATGCAGACAATTTATTCCTCACAAGAATGTATTGTTATTATATGTTCAATATTTTTCATCCGTCCCCAGCTGCAGAAGTGTAAAAGTGTTAGATCAGGCTATCTCGATAGCCAGGAATGTGGACCTCCACAAGAAATATTGATTTAAGTGATCTTTGAATTTAAAAGATTTATTGTTTAGATGTCATAATTCTATATAAAAATGTGCAAAGAATTCCAGTGTAATATTGATAACTATCTTATTTCCTTATAATTCATTTAGATTGCATTAAAAAATGAATTTGACAAAGATGTGAGATTTATAGTGATGGCTTACACATCAGATTAGGCAAATAGGAAGTTACCTAATAGTATTAAGAGTATAATAATGAAAGATATTAATAGTTGTAAGAATATTATGTTTGTGTCTTGATGTTTTTAATGAAATTTAAAAAAAAAAAAACAGAAGCGTCAGTTTTGTCTGATAATGAATAAAATCTAAAAGCATTTAAAGCTAAACTGCATAAATAATAGTATTGTACCATTCCATTTACATGTAATTTTCATTTATATATTTAATATTTTTTAAATTGGTTGTTTTATTTAAAGAGTAGAGATTGTCTGTGTGTTCACTTTCTTTCCAAGTTGATCCCTTGTGCTCTATACGTTTAAGCCATTGCTGTTTCTATTGCAGGAAATATTTTTCATAGTACTGTTTTGAAATGCTACCAGCTGTAGTATCAGATTCATCATTATTTCCTTCTAGTTGTCAAACTAAGAAAGAACCTTTCAGTAGCATCTTCTGATTGGTAAATAATCAAAAATCAAAAGTAATATGGCAGACTTGCTGAAATGTCCTTTATTAAGAAATTGTGGTTTAGATATGATGAATTTGCCTTATTATGAGATGCAATTGCCATTTTTGTGATTCCCTTAGGTCTAGTCTCTTGTTGCCTATTGCATCATGAAGACAATGTAGAACCTTCAGATAACAGTATTGTTGACAGTGTTATTTTCCGGTGCATATTCATGTTACACAATTACACAGTAGTTAAAAAAAAAACAAACATAAATCATTTTCACTTTGTTCTTCACTTGTCTTGCTCACTTCAGCCTGTGCTATGATGGTGATTTCAAGAGACAACTGAGCTCTAGTTTCTGACTCGTATCTTTACGCCATAATTTATCAAACCATTATGATATTAAAAAAGTTAGAACTCAAACATGCCCAGTACAATGTTAAAACAAACTTTTTTCAAGACATTTCAGAATTCTGTTTTGTAACATAGTGGTAGCATAATGGCTTTCTATCCAGAGGTCCTGGGATTGAATCCCAGTCAGGTACGGTATTTTTCATACACTACAAGATTCCATTTCCATATCCAACGCACAAGCATCAAACTTATGTGGTAATATCAAGCAAAAAAATAATTTTTTGGATGATCAGCCAAAAATTTTATATTAGCAAATTGCACACATTTTGATACTGTTAAATACATTTGGTCTTCATCTTAAAAGCCTACCAGTATATTTTTCACTCTTAAGTTAGTTCAGCCTTATTGTTAACAGTAAAAATTTTACAGCTATGGGGATTACAGTCTTTAATCCCTGCAGCTTGCCGGCCTTCATGGTGGAATGGTAGCTTCTTGGCCTTTCATCTCGAGGTCCCGGGTTCGAATCCTGGTCAGGCATGGCATTTTTCACACACGATACAATTCATTCATCTCATCCTCTGAAGATATACTTAACTGTGGTTCTGAAGGTTAAAAAAAAAAATATGTGCAGTTATATATTGTATTGCAGTTATATTGTTAAACAAATATGCTAAAAGGGGACTGTAAACCAATGTTATGCTACATAATATATTTACCTATACGACCAATGTGTTTCATAAACATCATATTTGTTTTGCCTCTTTTTCTCTCTTCATCTAAATTTATATCTTCCTTTTTGCTTCTATGTCCATTTTGCCAAAATATTTACTTCGATCTAGTACCAGCGGTCCTCAGACATGTTATTAAATGAAAAAGAATGAGACGACCATTTCACTTTCTACTATCGACTCTAGTATTAAATACAATATTTGTTCTGTGTTGTATCAACTTTTATATCAATGTTATTGTAGAATTTCATTTTCGTCTAATTCATTTTGGTAGTTTTCTTTTAAATTAGCATTTAGACTGTATATTATATGATGTTTGTATAATATTAGCTTCTGATTTTTGTTATTCTCTATATGCCTCTAGGTTGCCGGCCTCCGTGGCGCGAATGGTAGCGTCTCGGCCTTTCACCCAGAGGTCCCGGGTTCGAATCCCGGTAAAAAAAAAAATCTGTGTAGCTTTGTTTTTAAAAACTTGCTTAATCTTACAAATTTTTAGCTTCCTTAAAATTTTTATAAAACTTGATGCAGTAATGTTGTTTAATGCATTGTTTAATTGCGCCCCAAATAAAAATTAGATCTGCACCTGTTAAACTAAATCAGCTGAACAACCAATGGACCCTATAAGAATAAAAAAATAAAATGTTTGATTTACACACATTACACTAGATACTGATGTTATGCTTTACTAACTTTTATCACTTGCATTATTTTTAAAAAAAGAAGCACAGTTATAATTTTTTTAACAAAAGGGTGGCGTATGTGTGATATTTTTTTCAGA
Organism: Zanna intricata; assembly: GCA_010016005.3. Taxonomy (NCBI): domain Eukaryota; kingdom Metazoa; phylum Arthropoda; class Insecta; order Hemiptera; family Fulgoridae; genus Zanna; species Zanna intricata. Next base: position 3,382 of record JAAAKQ030193834.1, read on the forward strand.
AAAAATATATTTACATAATTGTGTAAATGTTTTACCTGTTTTGGTGCAATTTATATTAGATTTAATTTTAACAAAAACAATAGTACTTTATTTAATATTGTGCAATAGCATTTGCATATCAGCAGCATATTCTTTGCATTGCCGTTATATTTTGAGAGTGACAAAAGTTTTTTTTATTTTGAAATTTTTTTATTGTAGTCAAACAAAACGTTTTTCACAAGATACCTGATACTTAAACTATTTTTCTACGTAATCGCATAATGTTCAAATTTAAACAATAGCCGTACCATTTCACAAATTTTTCTATGCCTTCTGCATATTCACTTGCCGCCAAGTTGTTTAACCACTCACTAACACCCTCTTTCAGTTCGTTGTCACTTCATTAGCAGTTTCCGCCCAATAACTCCTTCAGTTTAGGAAACATATGGAAATCACTGGAGGCCAAGTCTGGGCTATAGGGCAGATGATCAAAATGCTCCCATCATAACTGTTGCAGCAACTTCTTCATCAATGCACCAGAATGTGTTGTGCATAAGACAACAATCCACGCCATTTGTTTTGAATGACGTGGCGGAGTCTGTGAAGCGTCTTAACAGTAGGCCGCTGGATTTATGATCTTTCCTCTAGGTATGTAATGGATGAGTAGAACACCCTTTCAATCCCAGAACACTGTAGCCATAACTTTTCTGGTGATTAATATATGTTTTGCTTTTTTTTTTGGTTTTGATGTAGAACAGGAATGATGCCATTCCATTATTGGCATTTTGTTTCTGGAGTGGTATACAAAATCCAGGTCTCGTCACCAGTAACAATGCGGTTCAAAAATTTAATTGCCATCTTTTTCGTACCAACTAAGAAAACTTAGTGCAACTCCCATTCGTTTCTTTTTGTGTTTTTCCGTCACAATTCGAGAGATCCATCTTGCATACACTTTTTTGTAACCCAAATCACCACCAAAAATTTCATAAAGAACAGTTCGTGAAATTTCAGGAAAGAACGAATTTAGTCCAGCCATCATTAAACGTCTGTCCTGTTAAATTTTTCCCCCAATCCTTGATTTGGATTCTTCAGTCACAGCAGAAGGTCGGCCCAAGCGCTCTTCATCATGAGCATTCATCCATCTGCCATTAAATATAATGCACCATTTTCGAACTGAAGCTTAATTCATCATATTACCATAAATGCCCATTATTTGTCTGTAAATTTTGATAGGTTGCATTCCTTTCATATTCAAAAAGCGTATTACAGTATGAACCTCACACTTGGCAGGATCGCTGATTTTGTCACACATTTTAAAGATGTATAAATAATCAAAATACGACTGTGTTGGTTCATTGTTAGCACCAGACTGGCCCAAGGTGAGTGAAAGGTCAATGACTTGGCAGTGGAAGTGGAGGAGGAACTCCGTGGCTCGTCAGATCAAAATGTTCTTTACTATCCGAATGACCCTCGTACTTAAAAAAAAATGCAGCACATTGTCATCATCATTTAACTGCATGACTTTATTCATTTTAGTAATTAAAATTATTAATGTCAAATTATGAATGGTTTTTTCAATATGATTAATTATTTACTCACATATTTATGTTGTAGGAAAGATTTCTTGATGAGGAAAGCAAGAAGACAATAGATATAACCAAGAAAAAAGTTGAACTAGTAAATTAAAAAGTTTTACATAATCAAAATGGCTGGACGTGGTCGTGGAGGAGGTGCTGGGCGTGGTAGAGCCTCATTGTCATTTAATGTTGAGCAGTTGGGTTTTTCTCCTGGTGAAATGATCCCAGAACCTGTACTACAACCACCTTCGTTATATCCAACGATGGAATTTTACCCAGCTCCTCTTGAAACCGGACCAATATATAATGATCAAATACTGTTTAAAACGCAATTTCTTAATTACATAAATGATTCGACTGCTTTTATACCGGCTGATGAAATTCAAAAAGGTTTAGGTAATTTTATTGATGCTGATAAAGAAAATATGACTGTAACCGATAAACCTTTAGAGTATGATTGGACTCGGTTTCCGCCAGAACTTATGCCTACAATTAAAAAGAAAAGAAAATTGAGTAAAAGCCAACTGAAAGCAGTGCCAAATAAAATTGCTAGAAAACAACCTGCAAATGTCACATCATTGTGAGTATAGCACTCTTGTGTATTAGTCTTAATAGTTTCTTAAATGTTACATTATTATTTCATCAGTAAGTTATTTTCCATTTGTTAAGTTGTTATTATAGTTCTTTTAATAAAATTGTTTTCTTTTATATAAAAAAAAAATATTACAATACTGTTTAATATGTATTGATCAGATAATGGCTTACTAACTCATCAAACTAAATACCTTTAAACAGGTACAGTTTCCACACTTGTCAATAGAAAAAAGGTTTACCAATTCCATTAAGTCTTCATGGATACTGTATATCTGTAATAACATATCTAGTCAGTGTTTAATTACTAGAAATCTCCATTCCTCTACTCAAGAACATACAAATACAAAGATAACTTCGAAAGGGCAGACTGGACAAAATGTTCTAGTATGCTAGAAGAGAAGATTCACACTTTTGCTCTTGCCCTTGGGAATTATGACTCTTTTATTAATATAGTGAAAACTGCTCATGGGCATCAGTTTCAAGAGGCTGTAGAACTAATTCCAAGTGTGACTCCAGAAACATTTATTATCTTGGATGAATATTACAGTCTCCATGAGGAAAATTCTTTCAATGAAGAGACTGCCCAAGCAGCCCAGAACATTACCTCTTCTATTTCTGAGGCAAAGAGAACAATGAATGAGGGTGATGTCCAAATGCGATTTGAGTAAAAGCAGCCAGAAAGCTTGGAGGCTATAAGGTGACTTGAACTGATACCATCCTTATAAATAAACATCACATTGTTAAAACAGACCAAATTATACATCAACTCCTTGTAAATGGCAAACCAGCATGCACCTGTAAGATAAGAAGAAAGTTGTTTCAGCACCAACCTGATCCGGAGAATAACACCCATCTTTACCTAGCTAGAACAAAAAGTTCTGAGAAAATGCAAGAATGGCATAGCAGTTTGAATAGATTTCATACAAGTCAAGCAAATCAAGAACTTTGGCTCTGATGCAAAATGTCGGTCCTTGAATTGATTAACAACTATCCAGACACTAAAGATTCAAAAATATAGAGAAAAACAAGAGTCCCAAGCTATCCTTAAGCACGACAGAAACAGGAATGACTCTTCTCACATGCCATCTCTATATGATGTTTGAAAGACATCAAAGAATGATGGACAAAATCAGGCTGTGACTTATCCCTCTCAATAAGTTGCTTTCAGGGAAGGGAAAAGTTATACATCACAGGCCCTAAAATTAACTCAGCACATGGTTTTAAAAGGTGGTAGATAACAAGAATTTATAGATCTCATGGCAGCCTATGACACCACTGTCAATTATAAACTTCTTGTAGTAAAGATTTATATAATCACTCACATTTCTCAATTTCTCAGCTCATATGCTCGATTAGGAACCTTCTCCAAAACAGGAGGTACTTTGTGAAATTCCAGGAAAAAAGTAACTAGGGAACACAAATAATGGTCTACTCCAAAATAGTGTACTTGTATCAGCTCTTTTCAACACTTAAACTAGTGATCAGCCATTAACTGATGAAACTCAAAGTTTCATCTTTGTTGATGAGTGTACCTTCATTGTTCAAGCTAATAGTTTTGATGAGATAGAAGTAACATTAAGCAGGGCTGAAAGCTCCTGTAAACTAACACAAGGGAAACCAGCTCAAGCCAAACACTGCCAAAACCCAGACCTGTGTTTTACATTTGAGGAACAGACAGGCAACCAGAAGTCTGAACATCATGTGGGAAAGTACCCAGCCGATGCACTATGTCCAGTGTATCATGGGTTTTTCTTGAAATCTCCCCTCACATATAACAAATTGTTTGAATATCAAAAGCTTGTGATGTGGAAGCTAGCCAGAACAAGCTAAGGAGCACAGCCAGCCCTCAAGTTACGCCTTTCAGCAGCAGACTATGCCTGTCCAGGGTGGTACACACTAAACATGCCGCATCATCACAGGCTGTTTACAACCTACACCCTTAGAGAAGCTGCATCGTTTGTCAGGCATTACATCACCTGATATTCAACATGAAGTTGCAGTTCATTAGAAGGCTTTAAAAATCCAAGCTCATCCTTTGTGTGGCTATGAACCAGCATAGCTGTGGCTTAGCTCAAGAAAAATTTTGATGAACAGTGAAAAACTTGCAGGAACACCCAAGCAAGCAAGACTTACCTTGTGGCTTGCAAGAGGTGCACATCTCAAAGGATGGAAAACACCCAGTAAAATACTTCTCTCTAGACACAAAGAGGACTGGACAAATTAGAGATTTCTAAATACATGGCGTTCAGGCGTCACAAGATGTAGAACAAACTTACTGAAATAGGGGTTTCATTGTGGACTCTGTTGCGTGCAATTGGGCAGTACACAGACTACAGTTCATTTGCTTCAGTGTCATCTCCAGCCAAGTGCATACAGAAGGAAAGGCTTAAGGTAACAAAGAGCGCACTTAATGTTTCTAATGTTTGGCAACATCAAGTATAAATAATGCCAGCCTCCGTGGCGCAAGTGATAGCGTCTCAGGCTTTCATCCGGAGATCCCGGGTTCGAATCCTGGTCAGCCATGGCATTTTTCACACACGCTACAATTCATATATCTCATCCTCTGAAGATATACCTTAACGGTGGTTCCAGAGGTTAATGAAAAAAAAAAAAGTATAAATAATGCAACTAATTTACATTATTTAACTATTGTGAGCTGTGATCTGTATATATGATTCAAAGATGACTTCACAAGTTTAAAAGATATAAAAATTTAATTAGGTAGGTTATAGATTTTGGTTGAGGTCTCATTTCATTGCAAAACCGATAAAATTTTGACTTTTGTAGTTTATTAATACCAAATTTGGTCATCAGGATTGTTAAAAATGGATACATTTACTGGTGCGGAATGTGCTTACTGTGTGTTTTGGTTCCATGATTTGCAATCAGCAGTTGCAGTCCAACATAATTTTTGTAGATAGTGTGATAAAGGGCCTAGTAGTCATTCAATTTACTCTTGGCACCAAATCTTCATTGAGATAAGTTTCTCTGTTACACATACAAAATCACCAGGACACTGATGCATCCCTGAAGCTACTATGGAACAACTCAAAGAAAGCTTTGCACTTAGTCTGAATAAATCAACTCAACATGTGTTATATAAGACTGGCATTCCACAAATGAACTGTTTGGCACATATAACATAAATGATTGCGCTTGAAGCCGTACAAACTAACCATGGTTCAGCACATTACAGATGACGTCAAAGTTGCTCAGCTGCAGTTTTGTGTGGAAATGATGGATAAAATTGCAGATGATACATACAATGTAATTTTTAGTGATATCAATGTTTCACTAAAGTGGCAAGATGAACACCCATAACTACCAAATATGAGATAGTGATAACCCTCATGAAGCTTTGCAGCACATTCATAATAGCCCTAAGGTCAATGTTTTTTGCACTCACTAGAATTATACTGTTTTGTTTTTTTTACCTAATTTATTAATCCCGTGCCATGCTGAACATGTTAATTATGCAGATTTTAATTATTGATATATATTCTAGAAATACCTTAAAAAGTTTTAATATAGTTTTGTATTTTAGGGAAGAATTTTGAATGTGTGCCTTTTATGGCCTTAAGGTCATTTTTTTTTTTTATATCATCTATTTTGGTCAATATTTGAAATCTCAGTAAACTAAGAATGGTAATGATCCAAAATTCCATTCATAAATTTTGCAAAAGAACAGGAACTGTAATTTTATACATAAAACTATTCCTAACATTCTATAAAGCTGTTCAAGAAGTGCATTATATGTATTTTTAAACAACCACCCACCCACCCCCCCAAGAATGTGACAATATTCCAAAATATGCACAAAAAGGTTCTTTATCATATTATTCTGTTGTTGCATTGTTGTCTAATTTTAATTCGCTCTGTGTCATAATATTTTGGCAATTATTTTTTAATGCAATTCATCTTTGTTCCAGAATGGTATACATTGCTAGTAAAGATTTTTCATCACATTCTAAGGCTCATACGTAAAACAGCTGATACCCCTTGTGTGACATGTTTACATCTTGTTCATGAGCGATTTTACAAGTATTTTTCCATATTTGCTTTCTGATAGAATATTGTGTATACACTTTATAAATTAGTTTATTAACTTTACCATTTATTTGTAAATTGAACGAACAGTTTTCACGTGTTTTTATACTAGCTTTATGTTTATAATAGCTTTTGTATATTGTTTTATATTTGAAATAGTATCTACTTCAGATAGTGAATACTGATCTAAAACAGACCAGTTACAATCTGATAGCAATAGTAATAGAGAGTTAGATATGCATGAAGACTATCGTTTTTGTTCTTACCTGATGATGGTGATGATTGTTATGCTAATGAGGTAGTGCAAATAGGTCAGGCCTATTTCAAAGACATACAAGTAATATCGAATGAGTAAATTACTATCAGTCATATTCCTTTTGTAGGTCCTCCAACTTTACTGGACAATCAGGTATAAATCTTGTTATTCCTAATCTAAATGATGTATTTAGTATTTTTAAACTTTTTATAACTGATGATATAAATACAAACCAAACAAATATATTTGCAGATAATTTTCTGTCAAATAAAATTCTGAAGCAGTTTTCAGAATTTTAATAGTGGAAACCAGCAGATAGAAATGAAATATATTTACAAATTACTGTTTATATTTTGCTTGGTATAATTTTGAAACCCGAAATCAATAAATATTGTATAAAAAAAAAATTATTTACATCCCCAGGTTTTTTGGCTGTTATGGCACACAAATGTTTGAAACTTTTATCTAGATTTTTACATTTTACAAATAATATTCCACCTCAAATAAACAAAAAGTTACATCAAATTAAATCTGTCTTATAATATGTAAATGACAAATTTTCTTCTGTTTATACACCACAGAGGGAACTAGCTATCGATGAAAGCCTTTTGTTGTGGAAAGGTTAGTTGAATTTTCATCCAGTTTATAAGAATCATTTTGTCTGAATCAGACAGGATACATTTATAGCTTATAAACTACTTTTATATACCGGAAGTGAAACGGAAATAATCCATAATGCAAATTATGAGCATGCAACAAATATACTTTGATGCATGGCCTGCTTTAAAAAGGATATTGTGTGTATTCTGACAATTTTGTATTGTAGTCCAGAGTTGGCTAAAGTTAGACACTGACCTGATGGGAGCAGTTAGAAGAAAAGACAACAATTGAAAAAAAATGAAATGATAGCATTGAGTGAGAAGTCCAGTTAGAAATGATGGTATTTTAAGTGGTGTGATAAAAGGGACGTGCTATGTTTATCATCTCTGTATGAAGTTCTTCCAGATGAAGTAAGAAGAAAAGGGCAAAATGTCATCATTCCTTCACTTACAAATGATTATAACATTTATATGGGGCAACATTTATTTCTGTTGATAAAAAAGATCAGATACTCGGAGCACATCCTCTTGAACGACAAAGACACATAATTTGGTACAAAAAGGAATTCAAACATCTCCTAAATATTTGCATATTCAGTGCATATATTTTGCACCAAAAATGTGGAGAACAGTATGCACATTTGCAATTTAGAGATGCTTTGGTGGAAAACATTTCGTATCCAAACTGGAAACAAGAAGACAATCACTACAAGAAAATCCTTTGAGGTTGAAGGATTTCCAAAGTACACATCCACAAACAGAAAGAGAGCAAATGCTTTAAGAAAATATGAGTGTGTTCACACAATAAGAAGCATAAAGACTCAAGATACCAGTGTATGAAATGCGATGTTGGGTTGTGAGAAGCTCCATGTTCTAAAAACTATTAAACAATCACGACAGAATAAAACTTTTAGTAGTAAAGACAAAGATTTTAATTGCAGACATATATTTTAATTGACATAAAATATAATTTAGTGATATTTATAATCAATATGAAAACATCATTAATCATTAACATGTTCGGGTAATTAGGTTTTTGTAAATATAATAAAATGTGTTTTGCATTAATAATTACCATTTATTAAATGTATTCTTGGCCATTATTAGTATAAAAAAAAAAGCTATTAAAATTTGATCCAAGATAATGTTATTTTAAGTGAAAATACCAAACTGACACGAATATTAAGTTAATTTTTTATGTTTGATGGCAGTTTTTTATTATCTTCATTACAAATATATTACCAAAATGATAAAGCTAGTTGCAGCAAGAAATATTACAAAATTATAATTGGCAGTAATCAGATGTAGATTACTTTTAAGTAACAACTGTAAATTTTTTTTTTATCTAAATGATTCATATATTGTTAAATGTTAAATAGCCCTTTTTTATGTTGCAATTTTTTTTTAACTGTGAAGATATGAAAAAATACATTTTAACACTTCTAAAACAATACTTACAGAAATTATTTGAACAATAGGGAAATAGAAATAATGTAGATGGACCACTGAACATAAAAATAGGAAGAGAAAAGATTACTGAGGTAGAAGAATTTTGTTATT
>JAAAKQ030193856.1:0-11992 GCA_010016005.3 Zanna intricata
GAAACTCTATTATTATTCTAACAAGCACGAGTTTGATGAATTCGGGGAACTCCAAAGCGGGAGCCTCCAGGTTATACTGCAAGGGTTCGAGCCAAGCGAGCTCTAGGAAGGGCTAGAGCTAAGCGAACCCTGATCTGCTAAATATCCCCTGACCGCGAGGGAAACGGCAGTAACCGTTTAGGGCGGGCGAAGTCGCGGCGTGGATGCTAGTTTGTTTATAGAAGTAAAATTTTGTTTAATTAATACGAATATTGAAGCCCGCCGGGCTGGTCCAGTGGTTAACGCGACATTGCAAATCAGCTGATTTCAAAGTCGAGAGTTCTAACGTTCAAATCCTAGTAAAGATAGTTATTTTTATACGGATTAGAATACTAGATCGTGGGTAACGGTGTTCTTTGGTGGTTGGATTTCAATTAACCACACTTCTCAGGAGTGGTTGATTTGAGATTGTACAAGACTACACTTCATTCACATCAAACTCATTCATCCTCTGAAGTAATACCTTACGATAGTTCCGGAGGCTAAACAGATAAAGAGAAAGAAGTATGAATATTGAAGAGTTAAGCAAGGTTGAACTTAAAGCTATCTCATCATACACAGAATTAAAATATATTGTAACCCTTCATTGAAGGTTAAATTTAACTTTTTAAAATTGACAGTTTAAATTTGAGAGTTTAAAGTATAGAAATATACTAAATTTGGACTTCAGCTTTCACGATACTCATTTACCGGCCGTTACCCATATTTCATATTTTCTACTCGTATATCACTTTATTTTTTGTGAGTAAAATAAGTAATTAATTAAATATTAATTTAAATAATTTTAATCACATATTGATTGTAGATATTCAAAACTAGAAGATCCTTAAATGATTGATCAGAAAGAGTTATTTCCTTAATTAAAACACTAAATAAACTCGGAAAAATAGAGATGTTAATAGAGGAGTTATTTAGCAATGTCTCACTTATTGTGTTTCTTAACTTTCCCCTTTCTCATGTTCTTTCATTTGTTTGGAGGTACATTCCAACTTCCGGTTCTACATAACTGTACCGACGATTAACAAAACATTATTGGTAATGTTCCTGTTGAAGAGGGTTGATTTAATATAAATGCCACGAATGACTGTAGAAGTTCAAGTCTCTTTTGAAAGTTTTTATTTCGTCTAGAAGTCTACAATAATACTAATCCAGTACCTGGACTATGAAATGTAATGCATTACTCAATCCTATATCCTAAACACCAGCTACTTCTGCAAAATTCAACCAACATTATTTTTCCGCTTACTATAGTCTTTCATCAACTATGACAATTGGCTTCAACTAAAATATTCCATATACTGACACTTTGATCTTCTAGTAATTTATTCATCTCACAAATGTAGTTGTTTTAGTTTATGACCATTTCTAGTTCATGAGCTACTTTAACCCCAAAATACTCATCGAAAACACTAAGATGTTTAAACAAAGAATCAATGTCCCTCTATTTCTAAAGAAAGTAACTAGGAAAGATTATGAGTTAAGATTATGAGATTATTATAAGATTATGATTATGCTACTGGAGCATAATGTTAAACAATTAGATAATAAAATGAATTTCATCCATTGTAATTTGATAGGAGTATGGTTAATTGCATTTTTGGAAGATATTTTGCTTAGTTTTATTGAAGATGTGACATTAAACACAATGATTTAGTTGATATTTCAGCAAGAAAGACCGTCAGCACAGAACACTTAGGAAGTAACAGAGTGTTTTAGCACTGTCACTTAGATAAACAGATCGCCAGAAATGTAAAATATTAATATCCAGGAAGATCTCCAGATTTGAATAATTAAATTCTAATAAACCCGCTTCACTTTAGTAGAAGACATCTTCAGCAAATTACCTGTTGTGCAATGTGTAAAGTAAAAATGTAAACAAAATCTCGAAACACTTTTTTATGTCCGTCTGTCTGGTGTTGTGATTTTGAAAGGAAATAAATAAATATTCTACGAAATAAATAAATATGGAAATTTTATGTTTGTAAAATTTCTCTAAATGGCCGGCGTCTTAATTTAATTATATTACAGCTCAAGATTGTATTACTAGTTTTAGGAAAATATTCTTTGTCAGCTGAAATTTTAAATGTTTCAAAGTGAACAAACTGTATCTTGTTTCTTCAAATTGGACTTCACTGTTTGAAGAAACAGCAAATTGAATTTGAGCATTTTGAATCTATGCTCAAAATTACAAAACAATTTTATGTCAGCTGTTCAGTCCAAGATAATATTTTTCAGTATCAATCAAATAAGAGATAATTTTCAACTACCACTAAACCGGTGATGTTATTTCCTTTGGAGTATATCTCCTCCAGTTAGCTAAAAATAATAGTAAAATATTACAAAATACTGCAGTCAGCTGTTTTATGAATTTCTTTGTAAAACTGAAAATTAAAACTACAGTTGATATTATAGATCTGAACAGGATAATAACATGTTATTGCGTATTGAGTACTTTTTTCTAAAATTTAACATTGCTAATTTTTTGCGGGATAAGGTAAATTTCTATTTAAATTATTGAATGGCTAGAATACATCTGATCGACAGAAATAAAATTATCACAAAGCTTTTCCATATCATATACAGCCTTCTACAGAATGTTCCTAAAAATTCATCGACGATTGTACGAGTCATTCATCAATATTTGAGCCATTGAGGAATGCGTACGGTAGGTCGAGGTTCCAAAAACATTGCAAAATATTCCTAGACATACACAAAAAGCGTGGTTCGTGCATCATGATGCTTCTACACAAATTTATATAAACGTGAGACAGTTCCTGAACAATCATTTTTTTTTCTGAGAGTGGTGATCCATTGTTTGACCTCCTCGTTCGCCAGATTTCTACTCACTGGACTTTCAGGTACGGAAGAATTTGAAGAAGATGATTTCAGTCACACCAATAATCATTCCGGATTAATTGAAATCTATGATTAATCCTTAAGCACAAACTTATTCAGAACAATTTTGCAAAGATATTACTTAATAAAGGGAATATTTATACTCGTTCAAATTTTAATGACCAGGTTGGTCGCCTGCTGGACTCATATGAATGGGAAACCATTGCATATATTTTATCACTCCGTGTTAATTGCTAAGGTATTCAACTATTTAACTAAAAAATAACATTTTTTTAAATTTATAATTCCAAATTTTTTATATTCTAACTTAAGGTAATTAAAACATTTTGTTTTTCAATAGTAATTATATTTGTATTGCGTTTTAATCTTTGCCAAATATTAAAACGATATGAACTAACAGTACATAAAATTATTAGTAGAAAAGGTAAATACTAACATAAGATTATTTTCCAATTTTGAGCATAGTTCTATAGTAAAATTTTCCTCTAAGCGTCAGCTGCTTGAAGTCCGATTTAAAAAGATAAATAGTTTTATTCTCGATGAAATATTTCAAATTTAGGAAACAAACGATTTTTTTTCAAACACAGTTTTTAAGCTATCGAAGGAGGAAAAACTTAAGGCAGCCACCATTTTTTAATTTAAGAACAATGAACTTTCCATATTTATTTCACTTGCAAAAGGTGTTCTTTAGTCCTGGGTTCGAATCTCGGACGTATGGTATTTTTCATATGCTACATTTCCATATATTAGAAAAACCGGATGATAGGCCATAAAATCATTAAAAAATGAGAGATGAAATATTGAGCCACTAAAGTGGCTCAATATTTCTGTCTCTTATTGCCCGAAATATTTATGCTCGAGCATAAGTAACTGCTCTACTCAATGGCCAGTACATATGTATAAATGTTTCTTCCCACGTTATTTGTATCATGGTATAAACATTATATCATTATTATTACTCCATCTAAATCACAGTCATTTAAAAAATATATTTCTCCCAAAATATATTTTATAATTTAAACTTGAATTGAATTAAACAATTCAGATGTAGCTTTTCAGAGTCGACCGGTCAGTTGTAAAAATTTTGTAACTATTTTTAAATGGTAAAATGAAATAAATACCCGAAGTGCTTTGTTGAGAAGGAGGATAATAATAACTAGTCATGTAGACATACATAAGTGGTATTTTTTCAGATTTAGAATAACAAAATACTGTAAATTTATAATTTCTTGTTTTCCTAATATTTACTTAATATTTAATCTGTTCAACTTGTAAACAAAAAGCAACTCTATGGATTAATGAGGTGAGGATAATGTGTGTGACATGTAAATGAGGTGTTGGCTTCTACAAATTCAGCCGACCATTTCTAAGATGTGTGATTATAATTGAACCCCACTCATCAAAGAATGCCTGTATTCGCTGTTTAGTACTAAAATCCGTATAAAAGTGATGTATATTTACTAGGATTTGAATCTCAGAATCTTCGACTTCGAAAATCAGCTGTTGAATATTTGATTTGCGACGACGATTTTATCCCCACAGCAACCCGGTGGGTTATTTATAAATTTAAATATTAGAAATTAAAGGACATTTTTAAGCCAAAACAGCTCAACAATTTATTTTAAACTACATCAAATAATAGTCCGTTTTTCCATGTATGGTAAAAAAAAACGATGGGGGGAATCGAATAAATTTATTTTATAAGTTTATATATAATTACTATTATATAATTTTACTATAAAATTTATTTTAACGAACTAGGTCTATTAATTTGAGACGGTTATCTTGAAAAAAAAAACTCATTATGTCTCTTTCAATTTTCAGAAAAAAATTAGCGGATATTTAAAAATGAAATTAAAGATTTTGAGACATTACTAATATTTTCTAGAGATTAATAGGTCACATTTTTAGCATTCCTGAGTAGCACCGATATACGGACGCAGATGTTTGTTTTGTTGTGTGTGTGAGTGTATGTGTGTGTGTGCGCGCGCGCTAGTATATCGAGAAATTTATTTTTCTTTCTATTTAGAAAATTTTAATCTGGAAAATGGAATTCTTTGCAGTAAACTACATATTATTGGGATTAATGCGGTTAACGCTTTCAAAAAACTACATGAGTGGATAGGAGTTCTGAGAAATGTATATAGAAGACGTTAGGGTTTATGAAAATTTTAATTCTGAGTCTTTTTAAAAATATAGATTTTTAGGTTTGTATAAAATAGAAAAATAATACCATTCTAAATACCTCTGAAAATAAAAGAATTTTTTTTTTTTTTTTTTTTAACCTCCGGACACCGTTAAGGTATATCTTCAGAGAATGATATGAATGAATTGTAGCGTGTGTGAAAAATGCCATGCCTGACCGGGATTTGAACCCGGGACCTTCGGATGAAAGGCCGAGAAGCTACCATTCAGCCACGGAGGCGGGCAAAAGAATTAAGTTAATTAAAAAAATAAAAAATAACATATTCACTTTCAAAGTAATTCTGAGTTATAATTCTTTATTTTTTTATTATTTTAATCAGTGATGTGAAATAATTTGATAACTTTATTTTTATTTTATAAATAACACTTCGTTAAGCATGAAATATCTTTTGTCTAATCTTTTAAGGGGTAATATCCAATTACAAAATTGTTTGTAACTGTATATGACGGAAAATTGCGGATATTTCAATTGAATCACTGGGAAATGACAACAATTACCACTTTTCCGAAACTTATTTTTGATAGTCATAAAAATAATAAAGCAGTTATCAAATTATTAAATTTACTGAATTTATATGAGAATCTAAAGGATAGTAAAAATACGATACCACAAGGACTTGGAAGTGGTTAATCACTGATCCAACGGGTTTTATTTGTATTTACTAATTCATTTAGAGAAATTTTTTTTGTTTTGTCTACCTTGAATCAGTTTTTTTTTAAATTATGAATAATTTTTGATATAAATGCTTTAATGATAACTACAGAACATTATTGTTTTTGTAATATTGAAATGGTTTTAGTGAAATTGTATTTTAAAAGTTCATATATTAAATAATAGCTTTTTACTTAATCTAATTAACCTACATTTGTTTATTTATGTTATATTAAATTTCTACAAATTTTAATACATTTTAATTCATTTAAGGGAATTTTTAAATGTTTTAAAAATGTGATATGAATTTTTGTCCGTGAATATTTTATTTGTGAAATATTTATTTTTTTAATATTAAAAAAAAAAAAAATTATCCAGCATCCGGACTAACGTACTTATAACAGATAACTATGCAGAACTAATACCATCTGGTGACGTTTATTGAAATTTACTCAGCTTCTTAGCTGAATGAATGACGTACCTAAATGTCGCATGCGCCGTGACTCAAAACTGTCCTTCAGTTATCGACCGTTTTGGAGAAATTCCCGACTGGCTGTAAAGACGTCTGTCTGGTACCTCCACCTTTTGGTTTCTAAAGTATTGCTGCAATTTTTATTTAATTAAGGTAGATTCGATACGTGTCATCCTATAACAAATTGATAAAATGGATCAAGACGTCGATCTGGAGTTGACTACAACACCAAGCTACGATGGTCCTGAAATTAAAGCCATAGAAACCGGTGAGTTAACTAGAAAAAATATATTACTTTTTTTGTTTTTATGACACGTTGTAACAAACGGTATATGCGTCATGCATAACATAATGTAATATTTTATTTATTTTAGACGTGAAACAAATTACACAATAAATGAAATTACATCTCATAGATTGGGTTAATTTATATCTCACTAGAGTAACATTAAATTATAATAAAGGATGAATTAGCACCTTTATTTGTTTTATTGTTATTTTAATTATTTTACAGCAAAATAACAAAAAGGACAAAAAAGGATATATATACATACAACATTTTTTTTTTATAAGTAAAAATGAGTTCCAAGTGTATTTTTTTCTTTCTTTTTAGCCAACTATAATTTATTAATTAGAATCTTCTGCTTAAAAGTAATATTCGAAAATGCAATTTGATTAATTTTCAACGGTAAATCTAGATTAAATATATTTATTATACTCCTAAACCTCGATCAGTTTTCATATTGAGATTCATTTAACTTTATATTATAAGGGCGAATATGCTGTATCTTAAAACAAATTAACATAAATCGAACACTTATAAGTTTATACTACAAAAAATAACATTAACAAATTTACAAAACAGCACCAGGTCTAAATTTTTATTGTTGCTTAACAAAGAATTTATTTGAAAATAAAAAAACAAATAGCTTTAAGAAGACTAACTGGTTGCAGATTATATAAAAGTAAACATATAAGTAATAACAAATTTCTAAGAAGCTTTTATAAATGAATAAAATATATGATCGTAAATGTGTTGGTTATGAACATCCTAATAATGAGTAAAACTAATTTTTATGTTTAATTAGTAAAATCTACATCAAATTTATTAGGAACCCAGAAAAAGTTGACCAGCATCATGTGGTTGCTAAGAAGAAAAACAAACGCTTCAATGTCCGTGCAGTAAATATGTCTGGTGTTCCTTGAAGAGAGCTTATTAAATCACAGTTTATTAAAGTATGGCAGAATCAATTTGTTCTAGATGACGGGCCATGGGTATAGCATAAAATCTGGGAGTAAATATTTCTCAATGGTGAAGCATATTGAACGTTTCAACTTTAATTATTACAAAAGAATAACCCTGCTTAGATCGACACTGTGAATCATTACATATGAATTAAAAAATAAAAAATATCTCATCCAAAAGAAACCAAACGTATCTGTAATTGAATATCACCTGTTGTTGCCTCTTCATGAATAAATAAATAAAATTTTAATCAAATAGAAATTTGTATTATAATATCTGTCTTAAATAAGAATGTGAGTGCATAACAAAAAGTTACCATTGAGTAAAAAATAATATTAATAATATTTCTTAGCGTATAATATAAAAAATGAGAGAATAATTTTTTAAATAATATTGGACTGTTATTTAATTTTTTGACCGATATGAAGTCACGTTTTATTCTGTTAGTAATACTCCAAGTTAAGTCTGTTTTAAAATAGTACTTCTTTAAAATATTAAATTAATTTAAGGAGACATAAATAAATTTTATTAATTTAGAAATTAACATGTAAATAATTATATAACTTTTAAAAGTAAAATCTATTTTAAAACAAAATCATAAGAAAAGTTTTCAACCTTGTCTTACTTAGATATATCAAATTCGATTTTATTTTTGTAGAACGTCATATTTATCTTTTAATTTTACAAAGAATTTTTAACGGAAATAGTTCTCTGCTACATAATAAAGAAATAGCATTATATAGACAAAGATTTTGTATAACATCTTATCAAACATTTCTAAGTCTATAAGTAAAAAATATAATCCATGTATTAAATCTTTAATTTTTAAACAAAAAATAAGGTATACTTTTTTATAAAACGAAAGACAAGATATCATTCTAATTGAACAACAAAATTTAAGACCCATCCTCCATTGTACATGAAGGCTAAATTAGAACAAAATTTTCAAATAGAGAACAAGATAGTTTTGATGAAAAATCATATCAAATGTTATGTAAGTAATGATATGTTTAATTGATAAAGCATTCAATTCGATTGTTGAATTCCATTTTTCATGAAGCTAAATTTTCAAATTAGATTATATTTCATACATATTATTGTTACTAAATTTGGTGTTAGTAGTTAAAGCAGAATTAACACTTGCATTACATTTTAGAAGTAGTAATGTATGTTACTGGTAAATTTGTTTATACTTACAATCCCAGGATTTGCTTTATAGAAATAAGTCAATTTTTCCCTTTCATGTATGCATGCCCATTCTTTTATGTATATATATATATATATATATATATATATATATATATATATAGTGTATTTTTTTCTTTTTCTGCAGTTTTAAGAGGATGATTCTTGGCGTAATTTAATAAACAAATAATAAACTGAAACACTAAATACGCTATTCTGTTAGCAAATAATAACTGAATGAAATCATATTAGAAAAAAATCTTATTTTTTTTTTTAAATTCCTATGTTAGAATATGATTGAAGTATGTTACTCATCTGATGCATACATTTTTTATTTGTAAATTTAACATTTTAAAATTTGGAAAGAAATGAGAAATTTGTAGATGTAAATATAATTTATTAACACTAAATACAATTTTTCTTGTCCAAATACATTTTTAACCAATTCTACAATAATTATATTACCTCGACAAGAATAGTAATCTTAAATTTTTTTAATCAACTGTTTGAGCTTATCATTTGTTAGGTCAATCTCTAAATAAAAGATCACTTCAGTTTAGGAGTTTGTTTGTTTTTAGATTTATTGAATTTTTCATGAGTAAGAAGTATTTGTAATTGTTTTATATTATCATTTTCTACTGCTGATGTACGTAATGTATGTAATGTATGTCTCTCACAAATTCTTTATTTTCTATTCTGAGTTTCTTCAGTAGTTTGTAAATATAATATGATTACAGAAGATTATTTCTGAACTAATGTATTGTTATAATAATTGAGGTTCAAGTAATTTTTTCTTTGACAAGTTTCTGGTTTCTAATATTGTAATTTTTTGTTTTCTTTGTTCTTTGCCTTTAGCAAACCCAGTGTTTGTTTTAAACTTCCAACCTCTGTTCTTTTTTCTGTAACTTCTTTGTACGTGAATTTCTCTTTTTGTACTTATTCTTGAAAACATTTAAATTGGATCAAGTGTTTGGATCAATTAATATGACCAACTTATTTCCCTGTTACTAAATTTAGTTTGCTTTTTCTAGTTTTCTCTTAGTTTGATTTTCATTGTCCAAAACCAAAGAGATTACTTGGGTTGTCTAAGTTTTCACTGAGACTGGGGAGACAGAAGGAGTTCAATCAGTACAGACTTTTAAAGTACAATTAAATTAAACTTTTGTTTACAATAAATATTGTTCATGACAAGATAGTTTTTGTAATGCTTTTTCATGTTTTTTTTGTATTTGTTTATTTTAAAAATACTTTCCTATTGTCTTTACATTTATTTTTATTTGTTACTTGAATCTACTAATAATAACTGTTTAATAGTTGAACTGGATACCTCATTTCAATTCCAATAATAGATTTTTGTACTCTCAAAAAAAAAGCTCTTAATTTTTTTTTAATTTGCTTTTGATTTATCTAATGGCAAAGTATTATATGCATTTAGTATTGAAATTTACATCATATCTAATTTTTATTATCAAGAAACCATTTATGATGAAATAATATTGATGATGTAAATAATATTATATAAAAGATCAGTTTATTCTTTTTATTATTAAATTGATATTTCAAAAATTAAATAAAACTAAAAAATATGGAGAATAAAACAGGGTTGATATTGTATAACTTTTTATTAGAGTGACAGTATCACTTCCAACAGTGAATATATCCTGCATTTTGGTGAGCCAACCACACTTACTTGGCTCAGTGAAGAAGGCAAACTACTCCACTACACACATTCTTTGTAAGACTGGCACAAGATGCTTGTTATTTATAAAGACCTGTATCTCAAGTCAGATCATCTTTAATTATTATAGTTAATAAAACTGGAGATGTACATATATATTTGTATCATTTATATTCAAAAAGATTACATTTTATTATGAAATTAATGCAAACTTTATTTATCCATGATCAAAGATTATATTTTGTAAAAATAGATTAAAATATCTTATTTCATGTTAAAAAGCAACAAAATTTAAATAATAAAAGAATAATATGTTTAAATAGATTTAAATTATTTTTAAAAAGTATTTTTTTATTTAAATATATGGTCGCACTGTCATGTAGGGTTCATTCATTTAAGGTTACTAGATAGGATTTTTTTTTGTTAGTTATTTGGTCTTTCCATTCAGAAGAAATATTTAATAACGGCTTACTCAAAGGTTAAACAGAATGAACCTAAAATAGATTAACTAGTCTTGCTACTGTATAAAAATTATGAAATTAGCTTAGAACATATTATCTTCATATATTATTAAAGTAGTCAATAAACAGAAATATCTTTAAAAAAGATTACTGTAGTATAAATTTAGACAAGCGAAGTTAATTCTATAACCTAATACATTAAGAAAGAGCTTTCATGTAGTACATTTATAAATTTTTCTATTTTCAAAACATGGAATTACTATAAGATGACTCATTCCAGTATATTCAATATAATTAAATAAATAATTTATTCTGATAAATCTTACATAACAATGGATTACATGCCATGTCAGAAATATGTATATTGCACAGAAAGAAAGAAGAAATTACCGCAGCATTTGGCTAAATCGATCAATGGAAATTATGTCCAAATCTTGATTGTAGCAGCATTACAAAATATACAGTTATAATATATTGAAGCAATTACAGTTTACATTAATATATAAAAATAGAGAATACTTTAAATAATAATTTGAAGATATAATAAATAATTAGATTAAAACTATTATGAAGACATTGAAAATAATTTGAGCACATATTATTTGGATATAAAATTCATTTAATTTGTTATGAAGATGTGAAAAATGTACAATTTTTTAAAAATAACTTTTCAATTAAAATTATTATTATTTTTTTAATAAATTTTAATTTAATTACTTTAAATAGATTTGTTGGCAGTTTGAAGTGGGTTGGAAATTTATTAAAAATTGTAACGGAAGCGTAACAAGCAAATTTTTTAACGTAAAATTTAGTTGATATGTTACATAAAAATAATTTTATAAACTAATTCTTCAAATGAGAAAAAAGTTTATATAATTTCTTAAGGTAAAATGTTATTCAAGCATATATTTTTTTCTACCATCTCAATATTGAAATGTATGAGATCTTTTTTTAAAAAATTTTCACATTCTCTTCATTTATTATGCATATATATTAAAGGTTTATATATATATGTGTGTGTGTGTGCGTGCATGCGCACGTCGGTGTGCATTTGTGTAATGTCAGTATTTACACAGCACAGATATATTAATTCTACTAAAGATAAAAATTTTTATATGGATTTTTTTTTTTCTTTTAACCTCCGGAACCACCGTTAAGGTATATCTTCAGAGGATGAGATGAATGAATTGTAGCGTGT
>JAAAKQ030193878.1:0-11992 GCA_010016005.3 Zanna intricata
AGATTAATTTTTTTTTCGGTGGAATTTTAGAGATAAATAAAACAAATTTTTTTACCTACAATGCATACATAAACACCGACCTAAAAAAAACACACCTAAAAACACACATAAAACACCTTAAAAAAAACACACATAAAATAACACCCACCTCTTAAAAAATTGAAAAATATGCTTTTTGTTGTCGGCTTCATTTCTTTTTTCACAAACTTTTTCAAAATTTATACTTCATATACTCAGCTAATAATTTTTACAAATTTTTTTTTTTTTAATTAAAGACCCTGAATATAAAATGAAGAAAAGTTTTTTGAAAATTTTCTTTTTCTTATATAGTCTCTGTTAAAGAGAATGTTAAAATATAGAGAAAACTTTACTTAAGCAAATTCGTTAAGATTAACCAATATATGAATATTTTTAAAGAAATCTTTCTTAAAATTTATTCTCCACCCCTAAATAATATATTTTTTGGCTTGTATTTCTTTTTATTTTTATTAAAGAAATATTTATTTGTATTTTTCTTCATTATTTAAAGGGCTATTAAAATTAAATTTGTTACCTATACTATTTTCTGAATCCAAAGCGACAAGAATCTTTTTTCATTACTTTCAGATTATATTTTATCAGAGAAGCTGAAAAAAATTCAATACTTTACCAGCTATTTATTTTTGCACGGCTGTTCTTCTTTTGTCTTTGCTGTATGCATTCTATTCTTGTTCTTTTCTTCTGGAAACCTTCACATGTTTGATTTCTAATCTTAACTTGTCTCTGCGTACGATTTTGAGTGTTATTATCTTTGCTTCTTTTAAATCTTTTTTGACTTATTTGAACCGTTTGGTAGTTGTTTTCTCAGCCAAAAACTTTCTTTGTTTGATTAGACTGTTTTTATCCATTTTTATTAAATATCTTTAGCGTCTCTTTTTTTTTTGTCCCCAGAACAACCATAAGGTATTACTTCAGGATGATGTGTATGAACATGAGTGTGTAGTCTTGTAAAATCTCTGGTCGACCACTCCTGAGAAGTGTGGTTAATTGAACCCCAACCACCAAAGAACATCGGTATCCACGGTCTAGTATTCAAATCCGTGTTAAATTAACTTCTTTACTAGGATTTGAACTTTAGAACTCTTGGAATTCAAAATCAGCTGATTTGCGATGTCGCATTAACTTAGAGACCAGCCCGATGGGCAAATATCTTTATCCTCTCTCTTTATCTGTTTAGCCTCCGGAACTACCGTAAGGTATTACTTCAGAGGATGATATGTATGAACGTGAGTGAAGTGTAGTCATGTACAATCTCAGGTTGACCACTCCTGAGAAGTGTGGTTAATTGAACCCCAACCACCAAAGAACATCGGTATCCACGGTCTAGTATTCAAATCTGTATAGAAATAACTTCTTTACTAGGATTTGAACCTTAGAACTCTTGAATTCAAAATCAGCTGATTTGCGATGTCGTGTTAACTACTAGACCAGCCCAACGGGTAAATATCTGTAGCCTACATTTTCTAATCGCAACTATCGTCTGATAGCTTGTATACCCTCTAGAAAAGTTCAATGTTGAAAAAAATTGAATATTGTAAAGAGCAACATTTTCTTTTCCATGTTTTCAAGTGCTAATTTTTCTATAATCTAAGGTTGTTCATATTATCTTGTATAATACCTTGGTCCTTACCACTGTTGTGTGTAATGCCTCAATTTCCTCATTTGAAAATTATTTCTTCTTTTATATATAATCTTGGTCATTCCATAAGTTTTTGAAAGTTCTGTAATTAGCTTCTTTGTCTATTTCATTGGGCTATATTACTTCTCCAAGAAAGTTGTCACCTCTCTTTTATTTTGCTATATCTTGTCTCAGCTACGGTATTTGGGTGGATTTTCAAAAATATTCTTTTAATATTAAAAAAAGAAAAAAAAAACAATTTTGGAAGATCTTTTGGATCTCTATTTAAAATTATTAAAAACGAATTTTAACAACGTTATTATTACAAACATAACGTTTTTTCTTTTGGACTAAAATATTTTGCTGTGTATAGTAAAAATACTTGGATCTGGTTTAACAAAAGTGAATATTGTTATATTTTTAATAATAAATGCTATTTTTTTTTTTTTATCAAAAGATGCAATACAGTGCATGCAAATATTAAATATATCTATATATATATATATATATTTATCAATAAAATACTTACAGCTTGAGGTGTGTTCATAACACCAATATTGTAACCAACAGGTACAGAACATCCTATTGTAGTTGCAATACCGGATAGTGCTAAAACCCAAGTCCATTTACCACTACGTTCCTAAAACAAAAGCAAAAAAATTCATAAATGGATGAAAAAAATATCATTTTTAATAGAAAAATGCAAACTTAAATGATTTTAATATCTAATGGACAGAGTACAAGAACGAAGACTAACACAATGGTATATCAGCATAAAATAATCAAATAGCTCCTTAATTCTATTAGTTTAATTAACATTTTAAAATATTTAATAGTAAAAAGTATAAATCTGACTGATAATGGATAATCATGAAGATATAAATATCAATAAACAAATCTAATCAGTAGTTCAGTATACTGGTTTTACACTTAATTTAATAAACAGAGTTCTACAACATAACTAAATTACTAGAATGAAAATTCCAGCAGTAATCTAATAAGGAATTTTTTCGAATGCCTAAAATAATCTTAATATACTAACAATATTATCATAAATATAGTTTTTACGAAACTGTGATTGGAGTACTTCCATTCGTTATAACAATGTTTTTTTTTTAATAATTTTTTTTTCTAAAAATGAGGAGTCAAAAAGAAAAATGATACAGTAATAATAATAATAACAATAATAAGAGGTAAATGTTAAGTTTATAGCTGGAATAACATGTGAAAGAGAGAAATATCTAATGTGCAGCCACTGAAAATCAAAGGTGGAGAGATGAAGTGTTTAATCAGAAGTAGTAGCTTAGCAATGAAACTTTTCATTATAAATCTCCTTTCTCCACTTTTTTTTTTTTTAAGGAAAATAGCAGCCAAAAATTTGAAACTGAAAATATCCTTAATATAAAATTACATAAAATTCATTTTAAAAAAATTAAAAATACATGAAATACCAAAAAAGTTAAAACATAAACTCTTTTTTCACTCTATCAATTTTATTATAAATTGTCAGTAATCATACACATTAAGTTACTTCATGTGTAAAAAAGAAAAAGAAAATGTTTGTGCATTTGTCTGGCAGGATCAAGATAAACCATGAAAAGTATTTCCAACTGAGAAGTTTCATAAAATGAAATATCTAGATAATAAATAATTGGACACGCATCACTTGTAAATATTAAATGAAGACATAAAATTTAGGTTTATTTAATTATATTTATGTAAGCATTCATTATAATAATTTTAAAATGAGAAACATTTATGCTTAATTTTATATAAATAAGGGCAAAATATTTGAAATGAGGGTAATTTATTAAAAATTACAATCAAAGTGTTATGACAATTTCTTGGTGCAATGTGCTGTGTTACGTGAAAGTACTTCGGTCATCTAGTTTGAATTGATATAGTTATATTTTTATGAATGGCTTTTTTTTTCTTTTGGTAAAGGTATAATATTCGTAATAAAAATGTTTAATTTATTAAATACACAACACTGTGTAATTCATATTTAGTTTAAAGATACATGAAAATTTCATCTGACATTTCAAAGAAGCCTATGACTGATTTATATTTATGAATGGCGTAATTTAAAAATAATAAATATTTAATAACAATGGCAAGTTTTGTTTTTATTGAGCTAATTCAGAGTAAAAGAAGTGGTTTAATACAGCATCAAGTGTAGTTTGATCTTGATGTAGAAAACTTTATTTGATCATCCAATAAAAATTAACATTTTAACAAAATGCTCAAAAATGTTTATTGTAAAAATACAGTAATATTAAAACTGAAAATGATATTTATATTTACATTTAAATAATTACAATTGACCATTTAATAATTTTTTTCTTTACTTGCCTTATAACTATGTATTCAGTAAAACAATGAATAATTAAAATGTTGAAGATCATTATAATGTAAGAGAAAGGACCCATGCTCTATTTCTTAGAATGAGGCTGAAAATATATATTTCAAATTGTCCTAACAAAATGTATTACAAGTAAACCATGATCATTTAAACAAGATAAAGAAGCCATGAAAAATAATTATTTATAATTAAAAGAGAGAAAACTGACAAAATTTTTTGAAGAATTTACAAAAAAGGATCTTAAATTTAGAATTTAAAAACTGTAGACTTATATTTTCTATTTTTAATAAAAAAAAAGTTTTTAATGTAGCCTTTGTAAAAGAATCTTTAAAAAATATGGAAAAGAAAAAAATTAATTTTACATTGGCAATTAATTATTTTGGAAGCATTAAAAACATTACTGTAAAACTGACAGTTTCTTTACACTTTCTTTTTACTAAGTATTTTTCTTTAAATAAACTTGAATTTATTACTATAAATATGATTTACAATAAAAGAAATTGTTATTAAACAATAACTTATAAAATTTAACAAAGAAAAACGATTATCACATAAGTGATTAAGAAGTCATTAGATAAAATATAGAATTATTATCTAAGATTCTTTGCATTAGTGAGTACAATTAACACGCAGTCAGGTTAGATACTAACATTTTCATTTATGGAATCATAACTAATACTATAGTCCGAAGATTCAGACGAGTCACTATCGCTCAATAATTCTTCAATATCATCATAACTTCTACTATCCATTTATGTCAAAAATGTTAAAAAAAGTTTACACACGTAAACGTGACATAACGAGCTAAGCAACAACACCAATTGCCACTGACGCTAACATAGTTTTAGTGAAAAAGTAGAACAACGGACTATAATTGAATTAATGGTTGTATAAAACATCGATGTATTCAAATCGAATTTAATTTTTGTTTAACTTAAATGTCCGATTATTAAAAGTAAAATAATGAAGCTGCATTTTGTAAGGTAATATGTGTACATTAATATATATACACGAAATCTTTATTTAGAGAATTAACTTCCATACGTATTATAAAAACATTACGATCGATATAATCTGCATATACATCGATACTACAATTCAAATAATGAACACAAAAAGTCGGAATTCAATTGTTTGGTGGGAGTAAAACCCACTTAAAACCAGCTTTTGATGTATTTTTTTCTTATCTAGTAAAAGAAAAAAATATCATAAATATAACTTTAAAACGTAAAACTGCGAAATGTTCTTATTAAAAAAACTATTATAGATAACATTAACAAGTTCTATAGGACAAGGTTACGTTAATGCGAAAAACAATATATTTTAAAAATCATTAGCATTGAATATAAAATAATATAAATGTTAATTCATATTTAGCTATAAATTATAAATAAAACGAAGCTATGCTTAACTTAAATTTTTGATCACACTATGGCAAAATAATTGATTATTTAAAGTTTTTCTCATCTGCTTTTTAAGTGAATAATAATTATACAAAGTGTAGAAAATGATACTTTTTAGTTATTTTTTTTTATTTCACCAAATATTTAAGAAAAGCTTACACTGTGAGAATAATTATTACATTATTTTAAATAGCAAAAAAAAAAAAAAATTAATTATACTGTGTAATATAATTAAATGAAATCTTAAAAGCCTACATTGACAAAACCTTAAAAATCTTAAAAGCCTAAATAAACTTGTCAAGTTTTTTTTTCTGTTTTTAATGACTACATCTACATTTTCTACAACAGTAGACCTTCAAACCATTGTAAAAATTTTTTGCCTGTCCTACTCCAGTGGTCTGAAGAGATAAAAAATAATTTTTTAAGTTTTAAAAAATTTGTTATACAATTTATTTTAAATTTAAACCCATCTTACAATTGCCCATTGAATTTAAAATGTAAAAATCATCTCTTTTTTTTAAACTTTTCACTCTTTAGTGTTTAAAAAAAAAAAAAAATTAACCAAAAATCTTCATCTCCTGCCTAAAAAAATTACAACTTGTTTATTTAGAATTATGGTTACATGTTTGTATTTTTTGAGAATTCTAAAAAGTTTTTTTTATATTATCACCATTTAGGGATTATTTAAAAAAAAAAAAAATTAATTTTACCAGAATGCTTCCCTTAGGTGTGGAGCTCATAAATTAAAAAAGCTTTCTGACTACAACAAAAATGTTTTAAAAAATGAATTTTTTAACTTGACCGGTTTTAGCTGGGAAAGTTATGAAACTCATTCCTGCTGTTTTTAGTGCTATGGTTGGATACAGTTTTATTTTTTTGATACAGTTTCCATTGATATATCTATTTTAGTAGAGTAATAAAAGTACTATCTGGATTAATGTAATCATTTTACTGTCTTGTTACCTTATAGAACTAATATTTAAATGATAAAGAACGTTAACAGATTAAAAGAAATCGTATTCAAAATATTATTGATAAATTTATGTCTATTTAATCAAATTAATGAATACATCTTTATTATTTTAATTCAATTGCTTTTCTAAGCAATGTTAGGAGATATTTCTAAATAACACTGAATTTAAAAAAATTATATCACGCAAATCCTGGTCAATATGAGATTAATTATGTAATAAACATCATTTACTTTCAAAGAAAAAAATTCTGCATAATACTTTTCTTTTACCTTCAATGCTTTATTACAATCGTAAGAATTTTTAGGGTAAATTTTGTAAAGCAAAATTTAATGTATACACACTTTCTATTATGAAAACTGCATTGTTTATATATATATATATATAAAATAAATAAATGTCCGAGAATTATCTGATCAACTTTGATATTGAGTAAATTTATTTATCTATTAAGATATAAAAACAGGTTGTATGAATTTAGAGAACAAAGTGTTTTTTTTACGTATAATAAGGACATTCAATGTGTACACCATTAGAATCGTTTGCAAAATATCCAACCGGTAATCAATATCATGCCATGTTCATTTTAACATATCCATTTCTACAAGTTCTAATGCGTTGCATAAGTACATCAATTAAGTAATTCAACATACAAGTTTTCATGTACATTATCTTAAGACAATGAAATCCCATAAGAAAAAAAATCATGTAAAGTTATATCCAGGGATCTAGGTGGCCAAACAATTTTTATACGGATTTTGAATGCTTAATCATGGATACCAGGTATTCTTTGGTAGTTGGGTTTCAATTAATCATACTTCTCAGTAGTAGTCGACCTGAGATTGTATAAGACTACACTTCATTCACATTCATCCTCTGAAGAAATACCTTAACGGGAGTTCCGGAGGCTAAACAGATAAAAGAGAGAGAGGTGGCCAAACAATCAGACAATCATTTTCAATAAAGCAATCTAAGAATTTGTTGTCGATGGATTCACGTACTAATATAATGTTTATTAAGTACACTCCATCCTGTTGGAATTATGATTTCGGATTGTGACTCTTCAAACTGAAGGTAAACAAACCCTTCTAATAAGTCCAGTTATTTTTTGTTCTGATCCTCATATACGAAATATATGAGGGTTAACTTTTCCAGACATATGAAATGTATCCTCGTCTGAGAAAATGTTTTTTAAGGAACCAATCATCATTTTCAATTTTTTCAAAACAAATTCCTTTTTAGCAGTGTGATCTTGTGGTGTAATGTCTGTAATTTATAAGGACGCAATTTTAATGGTTTATTTAAAACATCGTGATTTAACTAGCGTGCTACGTTCCGAGTTGACTTTACAGATGTGTTTACAAAAGACTGATGAATGATCAATTTTTGATCTGATGTTCTAGGCGTGCCTGTACTGGTAACTTTCCTATGTTCAACACTTTCTTTAAATTTATCATACCGTGAACAAATACTTGTTCTAGAGGATGTCTCTAAGTTATACATGGATTTAAAATTGCGTCGAAATTATGTCTCTGATTTTGTTTCAATACCCACTCAACGCAATGCGCTTTCCTCTATGGGTTCACGGCTATTGCGGTTATGTTACATTCACAACGCTATCTAGTATTTGCGGAAAGAAACTTTATGAGTTACTTGTTAAAGAGAGGCCAACCATTCATCCAATACTTTATACAAATAGCTTTTTTTCTATACGACGTATCTAAGTTGTTGAGACAATTCTCGGATAAATTGTTTTACTTCAGAAAGAGAGTTTCATACATAAATTTATTTTTATAACATTTGAATTGTGTAATTTTTGAACATTAGCATTATTTATAACAAAAATGAACAGTTGACAGATATTTACAAATAACACAACATCGTTGTATTAAAGATAAAGAGGACGAGTTAAAAATATAAAGGTATAAATATTTTCTACATATTTACCGTTTAAGACGGATTCATTGATTTTATTAAATAACACTAAGAAAATTATGATACTGATAAGTATGTCTAACGCGATTATTAATTTAAATAAATTTATGTTTATCATTATACCGTTTATTTTAAAATGAATATCGGAGTTTTAATGTTACATAATATTTATTATTAAGTTTTACTTACATTGATAATTTATATATGAAACGAAAGAACAACTAAAACAGTGTTTCCTTCAAGTGTTTAATATGAAGTCTGGAGTAATTGATGTGACAGCTGCTTCAGTCTTGTGTCTCAAGTCGGACAAGTCAGCTGATAACGGTGGCACATATATATTTGACCCTTTATAAACCCCAAAAGAAAAAAACTCGCACGTGATCAGATCGGGCGAACGTGGAAGTCACAGCAAACGCAAGCTCTGTCAACTGATCCGAGGCGTACCAAATAAAGTGTTGTTGTTCCCAAATAAAGTTCTCTGGTACGTACTGCAGTTGAGGAAGGAGCCATAATTGTAGGATACAAAGATAGTTCATTCCAGACACAATTGCTTCGGCAAGAAGATTGCCTCCTTAAACTTGACGACGGGATACAACACAAAAAAAAAAAACATTCAGTTTTAGGGTGTTCACATTGTAATATTTCGTAGAATTTTCTGATCCCTAAATACACACATTGTGAATATTCACTACTCCATTAACATGAAATGTCGATTCGTCACTGAATATGACACGATATAGAAAGATTTCATCATTTCATTTGCGAAGCTAGAACGCAAGCCATAAACTGTAGGCTTTAGAGTTTACAGTTGTAAACGATATGGATGCAGAAGTAGGAGCTTCCTTAAAATCCTCCACACATAAGAAATAGTTAATTTGCAGCTGATCTTTCTAATGGGTTTCCTAGGGCTACGCACAAAAGTATCTTACATATTCAACATTGTCTTCGTACAGTGGTTTCATATTGTTTATAAAACCTACGAATGTTATTGTCACTAAGGGGATCAAAAAAGAATTTCAAACAGAATGCAAGTTGAATGGTAGTTACAGTTTCACACTTTGCGAACTGCAAAACATTTTCTATTAAGGGGGTCGCCATCTTTGATACTAGTGCTTTCAAGCGGAAGGTACAGGAAACAGTTCAGGAACGTTCACACAGCTAAAACTGTTTGAGTTGCTCTTCCATTTCATGTATAATTAATCAATTATGTGAAACTTGTGAAATATTACATAGTTTTAAAACTCTGATATTCATTTTGAAACACACAAGTATACTCCTTGTTGGTGCGACGGGGGTTATATTTTCTTCTTCGTCTTCTTCCTCATTCATTCTTGTTATTCTCCTTTAGTAAGTACTACTTTTGAAAACAAATTAAAATGTAACACATTTACTATTTATGACAATCAATCACCCCCAGTTAAGTATATATATATATATATATATATGTGTGTGTATTTCCTCTTCTTTTTTATTTTCTTCTTCTTTAGTAAGTACTACGTTTGTAAACAAATTAAAATGAAACACATTTACTCTTTATGACAATCAAATACCACCATTAATTAATGTTTACAAGGAAAGAAAGATTTATCGGTGACCAAAACTAAAAGAGAAAAGTAACGATAAATGAAAGCAATTACACTATTAACAAATACAACGTGTAAACTCAAACCAAACAAAATTAAATACGTAGTAAATAAACATGATAATGAAATATACATGAATTTTAAGTAAAATATTACAAAATTTTGTTTTATTTTTTAAATAATTATTTCAATATTTTCCATTTAATAAAAACAAATGGTGTAATACAAGTTATGGAAAAATTTTTTGTACTATACAAACAAAATTTAAATAACTGAATAATATTTAATGGATACAATGTGGGTGTATTTAAATAAAATTATAAATTTATTTTCTAATATTAATTAATATATTTTCATTCATTTAAATCTAAATAATACAATGTGTAAAGAACTTTAGAATATCTTCTACAAATAAAAATAAAAGAATACATACAGTATAAATGTTGGTTAAAAAATATTTAAAAATTTTTGAGTTAAACCTAGCAAAAAATTTCATTTTAATTTCTATAAAAAGAGTAAAATGAAGCCATAATAAAAAAAGAAAAAATGCTTATAAATTAAAGCATAAATTTAAATTAAGAGTTTGTAAATTGACTGTATTTGATGGTTACAAATGAATTTTGTTGTAAAAGATTGAATAAAACAGGTGAAAGAAACATACTTCTAGTAATTTTTGAGAAAATTTTTGTAAAATATTGTTGCAAAACAGAAATTTTAAAACTGTTTGACTACATTGAAAACAGAACGGATCAAAATTTGACAAAAGAAATATTTTAAAATTATTTGTTCACAATCTTTTCTTTTATTTTATTTTTTTTTTTACCTACGGAACCACCGTTAAGGTATATCTTCAGAGGATGAGATGAATGAATTGTAGTGTGTGTGAAAAATGACATGCCTGATCGGGATTTGAACCCGGGACCTCCGAATCCCGGTTTTGAACAAAAAAATTTTCTTTAAATAATTTAAAGATTTTGAACAAATAATTTTAATTATAAGTTTCATTCATCATCTGAAGTAATACCTTATGGTAGTTCCGGAGGCTAAACAGATAAAGAGAGAGAGAGAGAGAGAGAGAGAGTGAGAGAGAGAGAGATTTGTTCAAAATCTATTTTTTCTTTGTTTGCACAATATATTTCTTGAAAAAAAAAAAATTATTTTGCTTAATTTAAAAGTCCCTTTGTAATTAATATTTCAATATTTGGTGTTCATCAGCGATTTTTATGTTGTATGATCCATCTGTATCTTCATATCTGGGCACTCAACCTAATTATATAACTAAATTAAAAAAATATCCTAACCTAATCTTTAAAAAGGAACTTACAAATTTATGATATTTAAACATTTATTAATTTTGATCATTCATCAATTAAAAAAAATTGCCAATTCTGAAATGATGGCTTAGATCTGTGATATAACAAAATATATAATATACATAATAAAGGAAAATTTGATGCGCCATTTAAAGATCCTTAGAAAATAGAATATTTGCTATGGATTTTTAGCAAACAACAAAGGATGGTCTGGTCTTTAATACTTTAATACAATATTTCTCTACAAAAATAAACAGATAATATAACAAATTTATTTATTAAATTAGTGCAAATAACTGTACATAAAAAAGATAACTTCTTCATGATAACTTTCTTGCACTCGTGATTCCCACAGCAATAAACCCTTTAATACAAGGATCATTCATTAATAACACTGGTCAACAAAAAATTACTTTTTTTCGTTCCAAAAATTATAATATGTGTAGTATTTTTTACGGTGAATTTGAAAATGTACTGGTTTTTCTATAATATGTGTATTTATTAGTATTTTTATGGTAAATTTAAAAATGTATTGGTTTTTCTCTAGCATGTAAGGTTTTTTGAGTGACAAGTGATTTAAATTTTTTCGTTTTTTTATATAATACACTAGTAACAGTGAAAAGATAAAGATGCTACATTTTGCTGACGATATAGTAATTCTAGCAGAAAGTAAAAGAGATTTAGGAGAAATTTTGAATGGCATGGATGAAATCCTACGCAACAACTACCGCATGAAAATAAACAAGAACAAAACGAAAGTAATGAAAT
>JAAAKQ030193889.1:0-11992 GCA_010016005.3 Zanna intricata
AAGTTACAAATGAAGAGGTTTTGCGGAAAATCGATGAAAAAAGAAGCATTTGGAAAAATATAGTTAAAAGAAGAGACCGACTTATAGGCCACATATTAAGACATCCTGGAATAGTCGCTTTGATTTTGGAAGGACAGGTAGATGGGAAAAATTGTGTAGGCAGGCAACGGTTGGAGTATGTAAAACAAATTTTTAGGGTTGTAGGATGTAGGAGGTATACCGAAATGAAACTACTGGCATTAGATAGAGAATCTTGGAGAACTGCATCAAACCAGTCAAATGACTAAACACAAAAAAAAATCAACTAAACTTTCTTAGAAACTCTTCTTATGGTGTTCGCAAATTGTTTATAATTGTTCGAATTGTATTGCTTATAAACTGCAGCTACATCTTGAAATTAAAGTTAACGATAAGCCACAAAGTGTTCCATTTGTATCAAGCATGTTAGATTTCATTAATGCTGATGAATTATACCTGCAGTGGATTTTATTTTCTGTTAAAGCAAGGTTTCTTGTTCATGGAGCCAAGAATTGCCATAATTGTCGAGTATGGAGCTCTTCCAATCATAGAAAATGTACATGAATTGGTAAAATTCGTCCTCAACAGTGTGGGACTGAATGAATGGCGTTATATTACGCATTGAAAAATATTTGGGCGTTGTTTTCTATCAACAGACCATTACAGGCATACCATACTTGAAAATGTTAGAGTTCTTTGTATTTCCGCAGGTTGAAATACTGAGGACCTAATTTTCCAACAGGGTGGGACTCCACCGCATCATGCTGAAGTTGTGTGGACTGTACTTAAGGAAGCGTTCTTAGGAGGCTGGGCAGGAGAGCTGGGAGGCTAGGATAGGAAGAGAAGTTCCCATCGCTTTACCACCGCCGATGGATTTTCCCTTTGGGACTATGTAAAAACATCGTATGCCAAGTAAAATCCAGACACTTGACCCCCTGCGACAAAGAATAACAGCAGCTGTGGAATGAGGTGGATTATCGGTTTGACGTCTTGGGATGTAGAGTACTTATATTGAGCTAATTCATTATCATGTGCTGTTCCGCTTGATGTCAGATCTATAGCACCACTGTTACCTCCATCTGTTTCTGTCCCGTGCTTTTCTTTTAATCTCATCATAACCTTCACTACTCTTTATATAGTTTATTACCTTCAGCCTCTTCCTTCCTCTTCTTTTTTCACCTTCAATGGAACCTTCAGGAACTGTATTTATTATCCCTTTTCTCCTGATTATATGTCCAATCCAGTTTCCTTTCCTCCTTCTGATAATTGTCAATATTGTTCTGTTTTTATTTATTCTTCTTAATACTTCTATGTTACTTTATCTGTCCAACCACTTTAGCTTCTATATCCTCCTCTAAACCCACATCTCAAAAGCCTCAATCTCATTCTTTTCCTTTTTTCTTATTGTTCATATTTCATACTGTACAAAATCATACTCTAAACGGTAGCATTTTACCAATCTCTCCTCAGGTTCAGATCCATGTTGCTGCAGAGTAGGTTCTTCTTTCTAAAAAAGGCTTCCTTAATCATTGCATTTCCCATCTTAATCTTTTTTTTACTACTCCAGCCTTCAGTTAGTACTGTACCGAGATATCTCTAACTTTTTACTTATTCAATTTGTACTTCTGCTTACTTTTGTTTTTCGCACATTTATTTGATCCCATATTCCTTCATCCTTACTTAAAGTATAATTAGCTCTTATCATTCCTTGTAAGTTCGAGTTAAAATGAGGTAAAAAAAAAAAGAAAGTAGACTTTATTCTTTTGTATAATAAAACACATACATTTGTAATTATAAATATAATAAAGGGAATTAATTTAAAACCGCGGATTTCTTTTTCGGAAACCTGATATACAACCTTTATTTATTTAATTAATTAAAATTTCGTAATAATAATTTATTTGGGCGATGCCCAAATCGGCACATCGAGCAGGTATACACTACAAAAATAACCCAAATCGGCACAAAGTTCATAAACCTCCTACCTGACAATGTTTCATTTCGGCACAAGAGTACAGTTTGGTTTATGGAAACTTATTTTAGGATAGAAAAAAATAATTAATTAAAAAAATTCAAAGAAACACAATTTATTCACTCTCATCTTTAATTTTACATAATTAAAGATACACATTTACATATTTATGATATAAATATCAATTATATTGATTAAAATAATGAGACACTATTTTGACATACTCCAGTGTTGACAAACTATTATTTTTATATTTTTAAATCTATAAGGTGTATTAAGACTATTACATTTTATATAAGTTTCGGTTTGAATATTTATAAGTTCGTTAACAAAAATAAATATAGACGGATGTGTTTGATAAAATGAATTATTGAAATGAGAATGGAGGGACTCACATGCATTGGTGGTTTTATTGAGGTCAGCAGATGCATGTGCCCAAATATGTGGTGAAAATTTTGATTCAACAGTCATATATGTTTCTACCAGGTAATCTGAAAATTTTTCTAAACAATGGTTTGATGGTTTCATTTCATACAGCTCAAAGAAATAAAAGTCCTCGACTTCTTCGGGATTAAAAAATAAAAGTCCGAAACAATAATGCAGCCATTTTCCGATGTCCGAATTTTTATCTTTATATTGTTGGTTTAGTTCGAGTTTCTGTATCTAGCGATACCAAGATTGGGTCAAATGAAACCTGCAGCTAGTAATTTTGATGTTTTTCCAAACATGTTTTATTGAGTTATGAATTGACATTTCAAAATCAACCACAATTTCCTGTGGCAGCAGATTTAAATTAGCATCTTTGCATATTTCTTTTAGTTTTAGCAAACAAAATTCATAACTCTTTTCAGTTTTGTTTAGAATACTAGAGGAATATAATGGCCGTTCAGAAATCCATGGATTGTAAATAGTTGTTTGAAAAATTTAGGAGAATAAGAGAAAGTGCCATCCACATATAAAATATTTGATTTGCACAAAAAATTTAAATTGGACTTACAAGAAAAAATTATCACATTATTCATTTTATCACTCAGTACCATAAAATCTTCTCCTCTATTAGTTTTCAGTAAAGCATCATGAACTTCTACGGTAGATTTCGGCAAGGCCGGTAAGATTTTTCGACGGGCATAATAAATATTTTTTCTTATGCAATGTAGGTCATATGTGCAATGTAGGAATGTACGATTTGTATAACTAGTACTCTGGTTGCTTAGCTCCTTCCGAATTATCTTCGGAGGCTTTTCAGCAATGTCGCTCTCGGCCTTTCTTTTAATCGAAGAACTTACAACTTTTCTCTGTAAATCATTTTCTTTTTCCAGTTCATAACAATTAGGGGGTGGCTTTAATTGTTCAACCAATCCTTTACCTGAAGCAACTTTGTGCCGAATTGGGTTATTTCAGATAGGTCGTTAAGTAGTATTTTACCTGAGCCCCTCAATTTTGTGCCGAAATGGGCTACACCCAATTTATTTACATAATTAAATATTTTAAGAAGAATGAGTGAACTAATAGTTGCAAGCAATTTTTACTAATGTGTGAGGCCTGGAGATTCAGAAAGATTTCAGCTAAAACAACACAGTTACATAGAATCTCCAAACCAGTTGATGAATTTTGAGATCTACCCAGAAACAGATGAAGTAATGACTCCAGAGACCCATTTCATCTTTTATAGCTATAGCTTGATTGATGACTGAAGAAAATTTGAGGCAAAGAGGTAGGATATAACGTTGAGAAGTTATTGTTAAAGGAAAATATAGACAAAAGTTTAGAAATTATTACAAACGCAGGTATAAATGAAATTAAAATATAACTTGAACAAATAAAAAATCAGAATTTCTCTGAAATTATTCAAAACCATAAGGATTATCCTTTTATCATGAAAAAGGAAAAATCAGATAAGAAGAGGGGGTGTATATATGTTAAATGATAAATGAAAGCAGACGATAAATTCAAATATAAAATATAATGAAACCAAAACCTTTATAGTTTATGAAACGAAATTAATTTAAGTAACAAATAGAAAAAATAAACAGTTAAAGAAGGAAAACGGTGAAATAAAACAAGACAGTGTTTATAGGAAAAATAATGGAGGTAAATGAAGAAAACATGAATTAATATTAGTAATCTTTAAGGAATAACTGTTAAGGAGAAAGTAAGAGTAAACAACTGAACTGGTAGGAATCGATAGGTCTATAATGAGGAGAAAAGTAATACTAAATAAGTTATTTGCAGAGCCCAAAATTCTGTGTCTATAAACAAAAAAAATTACTACCTTTGAATTCAACATTTCATGCTTCCAATTCAAAATAATTAAAAATTTTTACTGTAATCAGGAGGTTAAACTAAATGTAGAATTTTTAAATCCTTTTCTGTTGAAATAATTCTGATTTACTTTTTCAAATTGTGATATCTAAAATAAAAAGCAAATTTTTACAATTCACTTGGCTTTATTTGTGTTTATTTTCTTAATTTTTAAAGTATTTTCTTTTTATTCCATATTTATCTCTTGGTAAAAGACAAATATATTCGCCTATTTATTTTAAAAGTTATATATTTTTAATTTTAATTTCTTTATCTAACATTTATAGTTTTTGTTTTACATATGTCTTCAAAATTTCATTTTGGAATTGATTCTACATCGATGAAGAAGGAAAGGATGGTTGTATTTCTATTATTACTGTGCATAAGAAACTATGAAGGAATGGAAGGAAATTTGTTTACGGCGTTACAACTCACCGATTTTTGATCCTTCTGTTAAAACTAAAGACATGTTAGGAAAAAACATAATTGTCGTTTCTAGGATCTAAGATTAATGAAGAGAGAAATTTGTGACGAAATCTTTCAAAATCAGGTAGAAAGGCGGTATCTAAACGCATTTATTAAAACTGCATAAATTTAGTATTGGAAGGATCTGCTTTAAGATGCTGAATGTCAGATGTCTGTGTGTGTGTGTGGGTGCTGGGAAGGGGGAATTATGGCCAAAATGATCTATCTGGAACTAGAGTATGTAGCTTAATTTTAAAGGAAATAATTGTTCTCAAAAAGAAAGAATACTGCTATTGCAACCTTACCGTAGTAAATACGGTAATAGACGGGGTAAAGCAGGCAATTTCTTTTATTGTGGTGGTGTTCCTTTTCGATCTATGGAGTGAAGCGGATAAAAGAGAAAAAAAAATGTAAAGCAGATGTCACGAAGGCAGTAAATACTTTGAAATTAATGATCAGCGCACGATCAAAAAGAGATATCATCAAACTGGAGAACAACTGATGCCAAAGATAAGGTAATTGTAATTTAATGTTTCTAAAATTATAATCTGTAAAACTTCAGGGATAGAAAAGTAGGTAGTTCGTTAATTTGGTATGCTTTCCTTCTTGAATTTCAAGAAAAAGGTACTTATAGACATAAGCCAGGTAACTCATTTTTATCGGCCTGCCTCCATTTTGTGTTTTTGCGTAGAAATATTATACATCCGTTACGGATGATTTAAAAATAGCACAATCAATTTTGGAGATAAACATTTCTATGTAAAAACATTAAACGGCGACAAGTGGGTAAAAAACCTCTGACTTATCTCTGTAGAACGTTTTTCTTACACTGATAGGAACACGATACCAAAATATCGGAACAACTTTTATAAATACGCTAATTTTTAGAAACATAATTTGTTTCGTTTTTTAATGTTTTACATTATAACAGATAACATACAACATACCATAAGTGTTTTTGTATCAAATCTTAGCGTATCCTGGAATATTTTTAATACATAAAAATAAGTCAAGTTTTTAACAAGTTATGTTAATTTTGGAAACCAAAATTGTGTTTTACTAAAATAAAACAATTTCAATAAATATAGTTACATAATAATAAAAAAATAGTACTTTTAAGTAGTACGAAAATACTGTTATTTTTACTTCTTAAATAATGAAGACCAATAAAAGGGCGTTTAATTCAAATAAGTAAAAAGTGAAAAAATGCAGTTGCGTGACTTCAATGGAGTTCAAATGCCGAAAGACCCGTCTTGTTCTTATCAGCATGGGACACTCAAGTTCAGAATTTATCTAGTGCACAATAAACCATGGAACATCAATAATATTTTAAAATGTCATGAATTTTTTTTAGATTAATAGTTTTTTTGGCTAAATATCAAATCTATTTTCTCATTCCACAAGAAAGAACGATTTTTATAGTCTATTATTTTTCTACTTTATTCTTTATTAAATAAATGTTAACAGTAACAAAAACAGTCGGTAGAAATGATAACTACAAATATTTACTTTTACCAAATTAAAAGAATAGATGATATAAAAAGAAAGTAAATGAGTAAATCAATAACTTATTATTTTTTATTTTGTTTGATTGGCACCTGTCAAAAAGAAAAACATTTACAAAATAATTATTAATATATTTAACTCCGTTTCATGATATTGATTACTTCTTTTAATTTACTTCTTATATACTGTACTTCTCACATAATTCTTTCCTTTGTACAATATACTACAAAGACTGGAATATATGTAAGATAATTGTTAGCGAGTATGTAGTAAATATAGTGATTAATAGATCAGCTCAGAAGATAAAGGGATGTCAAATAATATTAAATTAGTCAAATGCATTATGACCTCAAAGAAAAAAAAAAACCGATAAACTAGGAAAATAATGTATCAAGAAAAATAACTTATAGAAAACTTCAACATTTTTATTAAACTTAGGAAAATATTATGCTTCATTGAAAGAAAATATAACATTAAAATGCAAGTTAATTTTTGTATTTTATTTTGCTGACTTTAAGACAGAGCCAATGTTTAATGCCGTTACTAAGGTTCACACCATGCCATTGTTTCTAAATATCAAAATTAATAAATACTTGTTCAGGAAATGCTCTACATTTACATAACAAATAATTTACGAAAGAATTCCAAGTTTGTTTTATAACTAATTATATCGAATATCGCATAAATTTCATTATTTTTATTTCTTAATCGTTGAACATGAAAATCTGAACATTTTAATTTTATGTGAAATAATGTTTGAGATCTGTAGAAGTGGAAATAATTATGTTTAGAATAATAACATGGTAGTGTAGTTTGAGGAAAATTAAGCAGTAAGTAATTCTTCCAATAATTGTCTATTAGGTGAATAACTGGTTAAGCCAGTAATTTCCTAATCCATTCTCTAGTACAATTTGTAACGACCCTTATCATCTTTTGGTAGTAAGAACTAAGTTTCATACCCATTCTATTTATATACGGCGATGAAATGTAATTTCATCTGTAACTGTAAAAGCAAAACAAATTTTCAAAAATATCATTTTAATTTTTATAATTAATAAAATGTTC
The DNA here is from genome assembly GCA_010016005.3 of Zanna intricata. NCBI lineage: Eukaryota > Metazoa > Arthropoda > Insecta > Hemiptera > Fulgoridae > Zanna > Zanna intricata. The sequence continues at coordinate 7,328 of JAAAKQ030193889.1, forward strand.
TATCATTAATCCTTTACTTTCATCATACATTTGATTAATTTTCTTCAAGTAACAAACTGTGTATTTTTTTTTGTTTTTAAAAAAGTATTTTAATTTAGATTTAGTGTTTGGGTTAAAAGTCCGTTTGTTAAGTTTTGCTCTAAAAATTAAATTTGTAGCAGATCGCTATAACGCTTATGATTGCTGAATGTGGTTTGCATGGTAAGACAATAGTGCTTTTTACGCGCAGCTTTTTTCAGCTGTAAATTTCCTGAGGTAATATCATTAAGTTAGATGACATTTCATATACTTGCTTTATCTATCTTGTTACTTCGGTTGAGGAAAATATAATTATGTTTACAGTTAGTGAAAAAGTGGGTTTATTTTTAAAGGATATTTTAATAGCAGAACCTAATACAACGATAATATTTAGACCCTTCATTCAGAGTGTTTAACTGGAGTATAAAATAATTTAATTTTTGAAAACAACATCTACATCAGTGTACCAACTTTATTAACCGCAGCACACTTCTAGGATCAAATAAATGAAGTTCCCCGAACATTTTAGCGAATGCTTCTATGGATTAATTAGTTACGCGACTAATTAAAAGAACTCGTGTGTATAATTATATGAATTTTGGCCGGATGATGGTTGTAATATTCATCTATAATAAAGAAACCCAATGATATATTTGTTCTACCTTTTCATTTGCCGTTTTGGAGAAGGTTTATTGTTTATGACTCAAATGAAATATAAATTTACAAGCTGAATTAGCATTAAATCTTCCCAAAAAGCTTTCCGAAATCGACCTCAGTTTGAAAGTATCTGTAAGGCAATGAAGAAATTAATTTGCACAAGAAGTTTTCTACAAATGCATTTATAAAACATTTATTTTTACGAAATAAAAACAAACTTTTTACTTTGCTAAGTATTGTCAGATATTTTAATGTAAATTTCACTTTATTAAATATGTATTGGAATTGCGTTCAATATCAATTTAAATTAAGCACAGTTCTCCATGATCAGGTTACCGATAAGCAAAATGAATTTGTTGGGAACATTGAAGAATAAGGTGTATATCAACGTGTTAAATGTAAAGGGTTCAGACCAGGATCTGGAGGCGCCATATTGTGGTTCTACGAGCTCCCGTTACTTTGGTTTAAAAGTGCGGTTTTTCTACTTTTTACGTTTTGAGTGTATCATAATCTTGTAGTGTTAGTTCTTAGGCCTATTTTAAGCTATAAACTTTAAAAATCGGTGCGATAGTTCGAGAGAAACTAATATTGAAGTGACAGTGTAATTCACGTGCCTAGGCTGTGCTCAGGTGAACGTTATATTAGTATTAATTATTTATTTTATTGATATATATGTATCTACCAATACTGTGAGTATATTTGTATAATTTTGTACATTTCTGTTGTAAGCAATTAAGCTTTAAACTTTTGAAGTGGAGCACAATTTTCGCTAAACTCGCGGCAAATTGGCAGTGCTGCCAACTTAGTCTACTATAGACTAGAGTAGTGTTAAATATTTTTTAATTAATTTTTTTTAAATACTCTGTGCCCGGCCAGGCGGTAACTTCAAATCTCGCGGGAGGTTTGAATCTGATTATTAGGACTTACAAAATTTTCTAAGTCCGGCCTCTCTAGGGGAATTCAAATTCCCCTAGATCCTGCTCTCGACAATTAACAAACTAAAGGACACTTGCACAAAAAATAAGCTGAAAAACCCGTTAAAGGTCATAACGGACGAGATCGTGACACTGGTGAAGGAGGTAAGGAAGGGCCAGTATATACCTGCTAACACTGCACCAGCAACAACAATACTGTCCAGACGATGGCGCTGATATGCAGACTGAAGAGTACCGACGACCAGATGTGTCTCAAGCCCTCCAAACCGACAACATAAATGATATGAAGAACATCATAGAAAAGAAATGGCTCAGTGTGGCGTTTCAAAAGGCAAAGAAAGTCATGGGCTTGCCACCTCCTGAGTTAAAGAACACCAAGGAGTACATCATATATGCTACACGCAAAACTGCTCAGCTGCGAGATCAACTGAGCAGCGTAGCCCCCGGTTTGGCCAACTGGATCGATGGCTCTACGGATTCTGAACCAGGCACGGTGGTGCGCGACGTGACGGGTGTGACTGTCCTGGGAGACACCCCACAGAAGACTGAGAATTTTTCGATTTTCGTGAAAGGAGGAGGTGCTGACGTGCTTGATCACCTCACGCAAGGATTGGGCAAGATAAAGGAAAACCATGATGAAAAGTTGGCGGTTGTGGGACTACAGCCCCAACTCGCTGAATGTACATTAAGAGCCACAGAACACTGGGCCAGGAAAGTCGACATGGAAACGGCGGTTTACGTCCCGACGATGGAACTTGTACACTGACTCGCCATGCCATCAATGCCTCCACTGTCGTACTACGACAACAGGGAGAAACCTATGCGGACCTGGTTCGCAAGATCAAGTCGACAGTGGGGAGTGAAATAGCCGAGAGCATCATCTCGGTGAGAAAAGGAAAGGACGAAATCATCGAGGTTCGTGTTAAAAATGAAGAACAGAATGTCCAAAATCTGAAACAGAAAGTTTTGGTCGCTGCACGGGAGATCAAGTTGGCAGACAGAGGGAGAACTGCCAAAAAGGAGATAGTCCACGTGAAGGACCTAGACTGCGAAGCAACCAGGGAAGAAGTACTACGGGCGGTAAAGAAGACGATAGAAGAGGAGAGCGCGGCGACTGTCACGTCCATCAGGCCAGCATTGGGGCTACCCAAAATGTAACGGTAGTATTGCCAGTCTAGGAGGCTAAACGCCTTGTCTCCTCTGGAAGGCTGCTCATCGGGTGGCAGTCGTGCCGCGGAGAGATACGTCAGCAGGAGAAATCCTGATACAAATGCTGGAGCCACGGCTACGTAGCCTCCTCTTGCTAGGAACCGGACAGGTCCAATAGATGTTGCAATTGTGGAGGAAGAGGCCATAAGAAAATGGTCTGTACCCATCCAACCAAGTACCTATACTATGGGAAGGCCTACAGGACAGGCAGTATGAGTTTTAGGAAGTAATGGCCAAATTCCTACAACTTAACATGAACAGAAGCGCTGCAGCCCAGGACATGGCATGGCGTGCAGCAACCGACAATGGAATGGATTTCATCCTCGCTTTGGAACCCAACCGGTGATTAGCCTCTTCTGGTCCCTAGTTGGTCGACGAAGACGGGGATGCGGCATTGTGTCTGGCGATCTTGCCGTGGTGGTGGCTCTGTCAGAAGAAAGGGATTTGTTATCATCGAGCTGTCAGAGGTGACAGTCATATCTATCTACATCTCCCCGAACTGCAGCCTGGAGTTTGAAAAACTACAGCCGGTTCTTCCAGCTGGCGACCTGAATGCGGAGAGTCAAGAGTTAGGAGGTCTTCGATCTAGGTTCGGGGCTATGAGCTAGCTTCCTCTCTGTTGTCATTGGGCTTAGTGGTACTAAACACGCCACAACGTTCCAACATGCCCCACATGCTTCCGACATGCCCCAACGTTCATCGGCAGGAGGGAAGGATCAGTCTTGGATGTCACCATTACAACGGAGGAGTTCGCTAACAGAGTCACCGCGTGGCAGATACTGGAAGAGCAATTTGGTAGCGACCATCTGGCTATCACTTTCCAAGTGGATACCAACAGGCGAAGACATGAAAGTGCTAGACTGTGGAAGTCTGACGCAGAGATCGCCTTGCGCATCGTCTATCGCGTCAACGAAGAACTGCAAACAGTGCAGCCCCCTTGTCCGGAATGACTAATGGCCGCCATTAGGGAGAGGTGCCGATTGGAGTCTAGACCAACTGGTAGGAGACGCTCGGTATACTGGTGGAATCAGAGGATTGCCGCCTTGCAAAGAGAGGTACAGAGGAAGAGGAGGGGGCTTCTCCGAGCAAGGAGAGGAGGCAGGGATCCACCTGCACAAACGGTTGAAGACTACTGATCAGCTAGACGCAGGCTCCAGGAAGAGATTAAACTCTCCAAACGAAGAGCCTGGAAAGACTTGACCGACGAGATAGATTCCGATCCCTGGGGGAAGGAATATCAAATTATTAATAAACGATTTGGCCGACGTCTTCCCAGGCTAAGAGAACAAACTCTACAGGCTACGCTGTCGCTCTTCATAGTGTTGGAGAACGATAGGGCAGAGGTTTGTCGTGGAGAAGCCATCCGATTCTCCATGGACAAACTTCTATGGGTGGCTATACGGGTTAACCCAAGGAAGAGGCCTGATCGTGATGGAGTTCCTGGGTCGGTCGTCCGCTGTTTGGTGGAGCGTCATCCCTGGCTCATAATGACACAATCAATGAGGCATTGTTGAATGGAAACTTCCCAAAATGCTGGAAACATGGTATGCAGGAGGACCCTGATGGGGATCTCCACTGCAGGAGCCCCCTTCAGGAAAAAGAAGTGAGGCAAAAGGTTAAGTGTAATCTACTGCAATGATTCAGGGCTGACTGACGAGTATCAGAGAGGCGATTCCAGACGCCCCTTGGAAACTGTGATTTAGTTGGTAGGGGGTGGGAGAAACACTGTTTCATGGTCGCCAAGGCTCCGTGTCCAATGCCCAATTAGCTTTTTTTTTTTTTTTTTACCTCCGGAACCACCGTTAGGTTATATCTTCAGAGGATGATATGAACGAATTGTAGCGTG
>JAAAKQ030193901.1:0-11992 GCA_010016005.3 Zanna intricata
TGTAATAAATTGAATAAGATGTTCCAGTTTACATTATCAAAAGCTTTTTCCAGATCTACAAATGATATGAATGTGGCTTCCTCAGCTGCTTCTCTAGTACTTGCCTTAATGCTAAAATTGCCTCTCTCGTTCCCATCTGCTTTCTAAATCCAAACTGGTCTTCAGTTAATACCTCTTCTATTTTCTTTTCCATTCTTCTTCTTTCTTATGTTCTTCGATTATTACCATTGCAGTTTGATTCCTGTAAATTTTAGCAGTTGTTCTTCTACTCCTTACTTGAATCCTAAATGTTTTTAAATGTTGAGCATTTCATTCCATTTTATATTATCAAATGTCTTTTTTAATTTGTGCGTGAATAGCTTGAATACGATAAAAATAAAGTTATGAAAGATACTTTATAAATATTTTATTAATATTTGTGGACTGTAAAAAAGGTAAATAGGTGTAGCTCAATCACCGAGTGCAAAGAATGATAAAAAAAGATTAAATACAATATAAACTATATCATAGTTAAACAATATGTAAAAGTATAAACAATGTATGAAAAAACTGGTAATAAAGTAAATGAAACAAAATGATATTAAACAAGTTATTGATGCTACCTGCACTGGTTTAGACTCCCAACCAGCCGGGACAAGCCGACGCATCCCCACCACATCAGGCAGCCGTAGAAACTACAACATAAGTCTATAAAGTCTGTTTTTTAATCTTCTACTTTGCTTTTTAAACACTTTTATTTAATCCTCTCTTCTTTCCCTAATTTGCACTTCCTGTTTATAGCATTTCTTAATTGCTGATAATTCCTTTTACCTTTTTCATCACTAGCATTAATTACTCTTTGTTTTTTAATCTTCCTTTTACCATAAATCTGAGCACTAAAATTGCTTCCCTTGTCCCTATATTTTTCCTTAAACCAAATTGGCCTTCTCTTAACATTTCTTCCATTCTCCTCTCAATTCTTCAGTACAGAATTCTGGTTAAGATTTTTGATGCGCGAGTAGTTAAGCTAATTGTTCTGTATTCTTTACATTTATCTGCTTCTTTGTTAGCTATCATGAATACACTTTTATTGAAGTCTGACGTAACTTACCCTTTATTACATACCAGTTTATACTAGCAGACTCGGCAATGCTTCACTACTAGCATCTACTTCACTACTGCAATGTACTACTTTTGCTTCACTACTAGCAATGAAATCTACTAGTAGACCCGGCAATGCTTCACTATTGCTAGATTTGAATATATATATGTATATAGGTAGATAAAATGAACACAATCATAAGTTGATATGGCTGCAAAATCATGATTAATACTGAACATTAAGAAACTTACAAAACATTACGGAACTTCACAAAATTTAACCTTTCACTTTAGGTCAGAATGTAAATAAATACAATTGTCAAAACAGCACTAACTTCCAGATTTAATTCAAACTACTCTCTAAACACAGTAGTCGGTTCAAAATATACCTAATTTTCTTTTTATCGGTCAGATTAGGATTTCAGTAGTTTTAAATCTTCTCTGGACAACGTGGACCATTTTGCAAAATACCCCGTGCGTAAGTCGGTCCAGTAGTTTTTTAGTCTTAAGTGGACACAAATACAAACATTGCTTTTTATATATAAAGAAGAAAGTCTGTTTTTATTTATAAGAAAGTAAGTTTTTATATATATATATCTGTTTTTATTTATATTAGTCTGTTTTTAATATATAGAAGAAAGTCTGTTTGTTTCGTATATATCTCGACACCAGTGCCGCCTAACCGGTATAGTTTTTGTAAAAATTTTTCTTTTCATATAACTGATATAAAACCAGGCCAACTTCCGTGCACGAGTGGTAACGTCTCGGCCTTTCATCTGGAGGTTCCTTGTTTGAATCCCACTCAAGCATGGCATTTTCACACACGTTACAATCTCATCCTCTGAAGGTATATCTAACGATGGTTCGGAAGGTTAAAAAAAAAGAAAAGAAATACAATATGTACTCAGAATATGAGCCAGATCAGTTCATAAATAGAATTTTTCTAAATATCTCATCCCAGCGCCACCTAGCGAGTCCATTTTTTGCACAAATATTTCTTTTCATGAAAATAATATGTATTCTGAATGAGCCAAATCAGACCATAAATACAATTTGTCAAAATATCTCGACTCCATCACCACCTAGTTAGTGGTTTCAAACTAATTCAGAAACCTTCCCTGGCATGCATCCAACCATTCCCTAAAGTTTCATTGCTATTGAATGAACAGTTTAGGAAGGCATAAGAGATGTACAGACAAATATTCATTTTTATATATATATATATATATATATCTATCGCTTTCTCACTTGTACTGCACAGTAATTCTGCAGGTATCCTGTCTTTACCAGAACCTTTCTGCTATTTAAATCTTTTAACGTTCTCTTAAATTCAGATCTTAGTAGTGTATCTCCCTTTTCACACTCTTCGTCTTCCTCTATAACACCAGTTTGTAATTCATTTCCTCCATGTAATTCTTCAATATATTGACCTTTTCTTTCATATATAAATTGGTATATCATCTTTTTATTAGATTTTAATTTATGTACCAAAATTCTCCTTAACTCTTTTGTATGTTCCATCTATTTTACCAATGATAATTTCTCTTTCCACTTCTGAACACTCTTTAATCCATTTTTCTTTTGTAAATATGCACTTCCTGTTTATCATATTTCTTAATTTTTGTTAGTTCCTTTTACCTTCATCATTAGCATTCTTATACTTTCTACATTTATTCATCAGTTGCAATATATTCCTCTGGTATTCAAGATTTTCTACCAATTCTCTTTATTCCGTCTACGTTCGCTTCTGGTGATTTAAGAATTTCCTTTTTAACTATCTCTCATTCTTCTGGTTTTTCTACTTTATCTTCTTTTTTACTCAGACCTCTTGCGATGTCCTCAAAAATGTTTTTTACCAACTCTTTCTCGAGCTAAATTCCACTGATTCATCCAACATCTTTTCTTCAGGTTTTTAAACCCCAATCTACATTTCATTTTTACATTTTGGTCACTATCAATATCTGCTCCAGGATAAGCTTTGCAGTTGACGAGTTGATTTCTAAATCTTTGTTTAACCATGATATAATCTGTCTGATACCTTGCAGTGGCACCTGGAGTCTCCCAGTGTATATTCTTCTGTTGTGATTTTTAAACCGGGTGTTGGCAATTACTAAATTATACTTCGTGCAAAACTCAATAAGTCAGTCCCTGCTTTCATTCCTTTTGCCCAGCTCATATTCACCCACAATATTTCTTTCCTTGCCTTTTTCAATGCTTGAATCCCAATCTCCAACTATTATTAAATTTTCATCCCCTTTTATGTTCTTAAATATACTATATAATATAACTATACTATAATATATAACTATTATTAAATTTTCATCCCCTTTTGTCTTCTTGTTCATTATGAAAAACCTACTCCTGCCTGCCCTTTATTTGAAGCCGAGTTAATTATGCTAAAATCACCTGACCAGAAATAGTTTTCCTCTTCCCACTGAACTTTGCTAATTCCTACTACATCTGCATTTAACCTATCCATTTCCCTCTTTAAATATTCTACCCTACCAACCTATTTTAGACTTCTAACATTTTACGCTTTGACTCTTAGAATGTTATTGTTTAATTTTCTGGTGACCCCTTAGTTCCCACCTGGAATCCAAACAGGGACTAGTTTACCTCCAGAATATTTTACCAAAGAAGGTGCCTCCATCTTTGTTACATGAAAATACAGAGAGCTACATTTTCTTAGGAAAAAAAAACCAGCTGCAGTTTTCCATTGCTTTCAGCTGCGCAGTATTCAATGAAGATTAAATGATGTTGATATGGCTGTTTAATTCCTCTTGCAAGAGTGGCCTGCCTTCTTTCAGGAATCATTCCTTAGTCTGGCTGTCAAAAGATTAATATAGGCCACATATTAAAGCATCCTGGAATATTTGCTTTTATATTGGAGGGACAGATAGATGGGAAGAATTGTGCAAGCAAGCAACAATTGGAATATGTAAACCAAATTGTTATAAATGTGGGATGTAGCAGGTATACCGAAATGAAACGACTGGCACTTGATAGGAAATCTTGCATCAAACCATTCAAATGTCTGAAGACAAAAAAAAAAACAAAAAGCTAATATATATATATGTGGACTATGTGATGTGTTCAAATGCTGTGTAGTGCTTGGCTGTTTTTTGGTATTGCAATAAGTTATTGTCCCGAATTACATAACTATTTGTAGACTGTCCGATAATTTCAAGTGTAAAATTAATTGCTGTATTTTAATATTTTACGATGTCATCTAATGAAGAATTAAAGGCCTGAAACATAAAGAGAGGTGTAGTTAAAGGACAGTTGACTAGATTTATCAACTTTCTAAAATCGTCTAGTGACGTCAATGAGTTGAAAATTAGGTCAGTTAAACTGCCAGAAATTTTTTCAGAATTCAGAAAAATTTAAACTGAAATTAACATCTTAGATGACTCTGACAGCCATGAGGCTGACTGGAAGGAATTTGAGGATACATACTTTAAACTATCAAAAGAGGCACAAAATAAAATACAACTTCTGACTAAAAATGAAAATATTCGTTTCAAATCTGAAACAACGGATGAAAACAATGAGTCGAGTTGAGCTCATCCATGCTTTTCATTACCCGTAATAAAACTGCCCTCATTTTCGGGTAATTATGATGAATGGACATCATTTCATGATAGTTTTAAGTCGCTAATTCACGAAAATCCTAACCCGAATTATCAAAAATTTCATTACTTAAAATTATTGTTGAAGGACAATGCTGCTAAGATTATACAATCATTAGAAGGCTCAGCCGCAAATTATAAAATTGGCTGGGATTTAGTAGTAGAAAGGTTCCAAAACAAAAGGTATTTGGTTAATAAACACATAGCAGCCATCTGCAACTTAATGAGATTAGATAGGGAATCTAGTACCCAGTTAAGAAGATTAATTGATGATGTACTAAAACATATGTGTGCCCTTAAGGGATTAGGTTAGCCTGGGACACATTAGTTATTTGTCACCAAACTGGACAAAACAACTGATCGCCTATGGGAATCTGAAATAAATTCCAGTGAGGCACTGTCCTTATCTGATTTAACTAAATTATTGCAAAAAAGATGTCAAATTTTAGAAGTGGTTGAATCTAAGCCATCACTACTAGCTTCAAACTAACTGCAAGCTTCTACTAGCTTCAACCGCAAGTGGGTAATTTGTATCAAAATCAAGGATAAATGCAACAAATCACACCTTTCATCTGTTAAAAATGTTCACTGTGCCCTAAGGGATGTTCACATCCCTTATATTTATGTGAAAAGTTCAAATCATTGTCTATTAGTAGAATAGGAAGGGGAAGTGCGGAAGTTGGAACTGTGTTTAAATTGTCTCTCTTCCGGTGATCACAGAATCAATTTCGTGGAGCTGATTCATGCAAACTTTGTGGCAAACGGCACAATACATTATTACATTATCCTGAAAACATTCACTCTGCTATTACTAAATCAAATCCATCCAGTTCAAACAGTGATTCAAAGGAAATTGAGGTACATCATACATTTCAATGCAGGATATTTCTTCATCTTCTGTGCTATTGTCTACAGCTCTTGTGTCCATTCTAGAACATAGAGATACTCCGCATTTCTGTCGTGTTCTGTTAGTTTCAGAGTCACAATCAAATTTTGCAACAGAAAAGATTGTCAAAAAAACTTTACTGTAGCATTATCTACCATAGCAAACTTTCCCGTGGAAGTGAATGGAATTGGAACATCAAAAACTAGAACATCAAGGGTAGTTCAATGTGTCATCAAGTCAAGGTTTAATTACTTTTCTGCCACCTTAGACTGTGTTAACGTACCATCATTTACAACAAAGTTACCTACCATATCAATTAGCCAATCACACTTGAAAATTTATCTAACAGATCCTTATTTTAACTGAGTAAGATTGACTTACTTGTCGGAGCTGAGTTATTCTTTGATTTGTTACGAGATGGAAGATTCAAATATCATGATTCGTCTCCAACGCTCCAAAACACTGTGCTTCGTTGGATTATCTCTGGCAAGAACACGGAGCAATTCACTACATCACATATCACCATAACGTGCAGTTTATCTACACTGAATGACATCAATAACATTGTTCAAAGATTTTGGGAAATTGAAGAGTGTACTTCTAAAAGGCAGCATACTAGACATGATAAGCTTTGTGAAGAACTATTTAAGAATACAGCTACTAGAAATGATCATGGAAGATGTTGTGTAAATATTCCTTTTAAGGGTGACGTTTGTGAACTTGGAGAGTCAAGGAAAACGGCACTTTGTGTCGATGGAAAGGCGCTTATCAAATGAGCCAGACATGTGTTCGCAGTACGTTCAATTCATGCAAGAATACGAAGGTTTAGGACATATGAAGGAGATAACTTCTGAAGCTGATTCGTCAAAGGCATATTACATACCCCATCATGCAGTGGTGAGAAATGATTCAACAACTACAAAATTGCGAGTTGTGTTGATGCATCAGCCAAAACAACTTCTGGTGTTTCATTAAATGATATTTCTATGGTAGGACCAATCATACAATCGAATCTTATAAGCATTGTCATCAGATTTAGAACTCATCCATTTGTTATTTATTACTAGAGATACTGAAAAAATGTATCGACAAGTCAACATTAATCCAGCACAACAAAACCTTCAATTAATTTTATGGAGAGAACGACCAGATGAACCCATAAAGACCTTCAGATTGCTTACCGTAACCTATGGCACTGCTAGCGATCCTTACCTTTCCACGAGGACTCTAAAACAACTGGCTCTCAACGAAAGATCTTCCTTCCCCATTGCATCTGAGGTACTCATGAACGATTTTTACATAGACAATGTTATGTCAGGTGCCAGCATGGTAAAGAACGCTAACTGTTTCACGACTTGAGTGAACTTCTTCATCATGGTGGATTCCACTTTAGAAAGTGGACCTCAAATCGTCGCGACATCTTGTCTGACATTCCATTGGAGGATAGAAGCAGCAGTTGCTTTGAAATCAATCAAGACACTACAGTGAAAACTCTTGGTCTTATATGGAATCCGAGACAAGATGTATTCCAGTTTTCCATTCATGAAGACACCGAAATCAGCAATGTGACCAAGCGAACAATATTATCAGCTATAGGAAAGATTTTTGATCCTCTAGGACTTATTGGACCAGTCATCTTAAAGACCAAATTAATTATGCACAACTATGGTCATACCAACTTGGATGGGATGAGGTTGTGCCAAGAAATGGTTCATAGGTGGACTCAATTTCAGTAAGAGTTGCACATGTTATCAACAGTTCGTATTCCAAGAGCCATAGTTCCTAAAAATGGGAAACCTTCAAGAACAGAATTACATGGATTCTCTGATGCATCCAAAGCTGCATATGGTGCATGCATCTATCTCAAGTGTGTTGACCGTGATGGAAATATCTCAGTTCATTTAATCACTTCAAAATCTTGAGTCGCTCCGTTAAGAAAAATTTCTCTACCAAGACTGGAGTTGTGTGGAGCCTTACTATTAACAGAATTGTGCCAAACAACAAGAAATGCATTGCACCTCCACATTGATTCTATTTCGTATTATACTGATTCCACCAACATTGGCTTGGATTCAAGCTCCATCCTCTCATTGGACAACCTTTGTGGCGAATAGAGTTGCCAAAATACAAAGCAACACCGATATAAGCTTATGGAAGAATGTTAGGAGTGAAAACAACCTAGCAGACCATCTATTTAGAGGATTACTACAATCTCAGATCATCTATACTAAACTGTATTGGAAGGTACCAGAATTCTTAAACACATCAATTGTACCTTCTGATGAACCAATTTGCCTTCCCAATTGCGCCCAGATGCCTGAGTGTTGCCAATCAGTAATGTCGGGTGTCACTACCAAGGAACAATTTATTGGTTTTGGAAAATTCTTACGTTTCATCAAGATTCAACAAGTCATGAGTTACTATCTTTGATTCATTCATAATGCAAAGTCGTGTAATCCTCGTTTCAGTGGTCAGTTATCAGTACTTGAACTTTAGATAGCAGGGTGCACACTGGTAAAAACTGTGCAGAGAGAGTAATTTTCAAAAGAATTTCATGCCTTGAAACTAGAAAAACAATTGTCAGAGGCAAGCAAACTTGTCTTGTTAAATCCATTCTTGGATGAGCATTATATAATACGAATTGGTGGGCGATTACGACACTCAAGCTTAACTCCAGATCAAATTCATCCAATAGTTTTACCTAAGAGTCATGCATTCACAAAATTAATTGCTAACCATTTTCACAAATTCACTTCATGCAGGACCATAACTATAGTTAAATATTATTCATAAAAAATATTGGCCAATGAATGACAGAAGCTTAGTCAGTAAAAGTTATCATCAATGTGTCACTTGCTTCAAATCAAACCCTAAACTTCAAACTCAAATCATGGGTGACCTGCCAAAATCAAGAGTACAAGCAACATTTCGTCCTTTTTACACTACAGAGGTGGACTCTTGCGGACCCTTCAGTGTCAGATTAAACAAAAACATTAGGAGAAACATTAAAAGATTAAACATTAGGAGAGGACTATTCCAACAAAATGCTATATTGCTCTCTTTGTGTGCTTCAGTACTAAGGCACTTCATTTAGAATTAGTCAAAGATCTTACCATAGAGTCTTTCATAGCAGCACTGAAGAGATTCATGCCACGATGTGGAAAGCCCAAGGATATATACTCCAATAATGGAACAAATTTTGTTGGTACTCAATGAGAACTACAAGAGCTTTGTGACTTACAAGGCAATGACAGTTTCAAAAACAGCGTATCAACTGTCTTGTCTCAAGATGGAATAAATAGGCACTTCATACCACGCAAGGCTTCACATTTTGGAGGATTATGGGAATCTTCAGTCAAACTTCATTTAAGGCGAACAATGAAAACATCAGTTCTAACATAAACACAGCTTGTGACTTTACTAACCCAGATAGAAGCATGCATTAACTCAAGTCCATTAAAACCCCTCTTTCAGATCAACCTAACGACCTTTCTGCTCTTACCCCATCTCATTTCCTAATTGGTGATATTCTTACTACTAATCCTGAAACATCAATTTCTGATCTTGCTATCAATAAACTATCCCACTGGCAGCAAGTATGCAGTTATTTTAACACTTTTGGTCTCGTTGGTCGCTGGACTATTTAAATGGCCTGCAGCAAAGAAGAAAATGGACTAATTTGTCACCCAATTTAAGAATTGAAGACATGGTTCTCATCAAGGAAGATTCAGTTCCACCTTTGCAATGGAAAATGGCTCGAATCATCGAGGAGAAGATGGAACAGTGCGAGTTGTTACAATAAAGACTTGAAGCGGTGTCTTCAAGAGACCAATTACTAAATTGTATTACCAGTTTCTAATGCTAACAGTAGAAATTAAGTCATTACTATTGCTACAGACAGTTTATTACTCTTATGATCTTATTTTTAATTTGTTCTTATTTGTTTTGTTTTTTTGTGTTATCTTGTTCAATTAGTGATTTTTGAAGAATGTCCTTCAAGGTGGGGGGCATGGACAATGTGATGTGTGCAAACGCTGTGTAGCACTTGGCTATTTTTTTATATGTTTGTGTGAGTGAAATCATTATAATTTCTAGCAGGCACTGTATTCCATTTCCTCCTCATTATTTTGTATAAAGGAAATTTATTGCTTTCTTCTTAATCATATAAGTATATAAGTTGTGCAATTCAGTTCGCTTTAAAACAACAATCTATGTATAAGAAAATAACAATGTATCAGAATCTAATTTTAACTTAGTGTGTGTCCGGATGATTCTGTGAGTAACAGTGTACAAGTGCAGTCAAATGTTCATTCATTAAATTTATACAGTCCACTCAACCAGTGTGTTCTTTTCATTTGCGTTTGTGATCATAACCATGTTAACCCATATATAAAAAAAAAAAAAAATTAAAATCATAGTACAATTCTTTGTTCAGTCGAAAGAAATTAGTACATGTTATCTATATTACAGCACTGTAGTAATTATTTGATTTATTTAATCTTATTATTTTGTACAAATGTCAGTGTTTATAAAAATGTCCCCATCAAATTCTGTATGCAAATTCATAAGGCTGAATTTATGACTCCACTAATAAATTTTTTAAAATTACAAAGAATTTTGTTGTTTAATACAAAGAATTATTTAATTACAGTAATAAATAGAAATACTGTAGTAGATTATAAATAAACCTTTTGCCCCGACAGTTACAGGTCTTGCAAAATTACATAAAGAAGATTTCCCTATGAGACCATTAATCAATTTCACTACCACTTCCAGTTATATAATCACCAAAATTATTAATAAAAGAATTAGATGAAAACTTAATTTAGTATATAAATATAATATAAAAAATTAATAATAAAACTAAAATGATAATTTTTATATAACTAATATATTCCAATAGATTGTACAATTTCAATAACAAAAAAACAAATTAATAAAAACAGGTGAACATCAAAAATTTATAAATAATATAATAATAATAATAATTATAGAAATATATGTATGTTATATACAAGAAAAAACAGCTTTATCCATCCCTTATGTGGGTTTTAATTTTTCCCTTATCTCCTATAATGGTATGAATCATAAATAAATTTTTATTAACGGTCAGATACATAGATGATCTTTTAGTTGTATATGAGCAGTTTATAAATAATGAACGTGAAATATTTTTAAATAAATTAAATTCATACCGTGAAACATTAAAATTTATATATGAAATAGAATATAAAAGAAAAATAAATTATTTAGATATAAATATGAAAGTAAATGAAAACAGTCAAATAATAACCGGAGTATATAAAAAAACCTACCTCAAATAAACTACTGTTGTCGGTTGAAATACAGGTATTTCAGTTTGTTTCATATATTCTTATGAGTGGTATTCTCATTATTGATAGTTATGTTTTTCTTGTGGTTAAACAGCATTGTTACTTATGTGTAGGTGATATTAATCTGTTATTAGAGCCAAAAATATAAAAGAGGCGGATGATAGAAAGTTGTTAATTAGCATTAAAAACATCTAAGAACATTATGTTAAAATTTATATTTCTTCATTTCTCTATCCATGTTATTTGTTATTGGACTCGCCGTTGTTATTTATATTGGAAGTATTTGTATACCCTCTTTGTTTTTATGTTTTATGTTGCATTAATAGTTTTGCCTTCTATGTTTCCATGTACCACATTAACCGGTGTTATTATAGGTTCTTTGAATAAAGCCCTTGTTGCGCGGATAATTGATCTAAGTGAAAACTGCTATTGTCTATTTTCCTTGAAATTTCTTCTGGATATGTTCTTCTTAGTACATTATCTACTATTAAAGATTCCTGAATCTTTTGGTTTCGATTATTTCCATCCAAGCAAATAATTTTACTGGATTTATTTCATTACATTCCCACTTATATCCGTCTTGCTTGCTGGAAATCCTCCTTTTGTAGTTCATATTCATTCTGCTATATATCCTTAAGTTTCTACAATAAAGTACGGTGTTTTATTTTTTCTATCTCTTCATGTTTATTCAATCTGATTATTTTTTTTGTATATAATTATTTTTTGTTTATGTTTATACAAAATTTTCTCATAAGTTGTTTTTTTGTGTTTTTATCTAGCTTTAATTTCCCATTTTGCAAGCATAGTTATATTGTTTTCATATATTAGATTTTCGATGACATCTATTGCACCACTTTTTATTTTTCTTACTCTTTTATTTTCTTTTCCCTCCCTCTCTTTTATCTGTTTAGCCTCCGGAATTACCGTAAGGTATTACTTCAGAGGATGAATGAGGATGATGTGTATGAGAGTGAATGAAGTGTAGTGTTGTACAATCTCAGGTCGACCGCTCCTGAGAAATGTGGTTAATTGAAACCCAACCACCAAAGAACACCGGTATCCAC
>JAAAKQ030193912.1:0-11992 GCA_010016005.3 Zanna intricata
AAGAGATATTTTAGTAAAAATAAAAAATGTAAGTAAAAAAAGTTTTTGTGCATTATTTATGAGATGACCCTCGTATATGCCGCTGTTATCTTCAGATTTATTCTCTTTTGAATAGCTACTAATTTCTTGATATATCTTTTGATATTAAGTGCTTTGATTAGGCCGGTACTGCATATAAAATAATTGCCAGTGCAGCTGCCATTAGCAGTTTCCTTTTTGAAAGCGAGAGCCCCCATCAGTGCGGGGGGCCCCACACTGATCAGCTAACAATGTTCAACCAACATCAGTTAGATGTTGGCTGAACTGACCGTGTCTTGAAAACCTAGGTATAACGTGTGGAGAGGATTCAATAATAGCTTCAGACTCGCTATTATGAATTATAGCTAGTCTGATTTTAATTGGTTGGATTTTCCGCCTCCCTACAATTGTTGTAATCTGTGTCTTTAGAGGTGCCAGCTTTAGGCCTCGGCTATCTTATTTTAACTTATTTGTCTAACTGCCCCATTTGTTATACCCTCTATTTCGTCTTCATTGACGCCGATAACTAGCAGCGCAAGATGCTCTGCGTAAGCTAATAATTCCACTCCCTCCCGGAAACCCAGTCCCAGCGCACCATAGAACACCAGGTTCTATAGGAGGCGGCTGAGGGCAGAATTCTGCGGTATTGCCCTCCTCATATTAAAGGTGATCATACCTTCCTCTGCTGAGGTTAATAATTTTGATTTGGTGCATAAATATCAAAAGGTCTTGATTTTTGTGCATAAATATTCAGTAATATTGCGTCTCCGCATCTTAGTCACAATATGTTCCCATAGCAAGCTGTTTAAGGCATTGCAGACATCCAGGAGGATCATCAGAATCCTTCTGGTCCTCCAGGTGCCCGCTCGCTAGCCTCCGCCCAATTAACTACTCGGCATAAGGCGTCAATTATTGAACGTCCTTGTATAAAACCGTACTGGTTTGGAGCCAGCCCGCCATTATTATTTAGCTCGACCCATATTCTGTCAGCTAACATTCTTTCATAAATCTTGTCTAAAGTTGGCAGCAAGCAAATCGGTCTATAGCTCGTACGTTGTTCTGGCTGCGACTGTTTTGATAGCATCAATCCAAACCTTTTCTTTTTTTTTAACCTCCGGAATCACCATTAGGTATATCATCAGAGGATGAGATGAATGAATTGTAGCGTGTGTTAAAAATGCCATGCCTGACCGGGATTCAAACCCGGGACCTCCGGATTAAAGGTCAAGACTACCACTTGCGCCACGGATGTCGGCAATTAATCCAAACCTAACAAAACTGAATCAAACCAACCCAACTACTTATATTTTACAGGCAAAATTCACACATTTGGCACTCCTTTGCGAGCACCATTTTGTCACTTATGATTCTTATTGTATATAAATCTGACGAGGATTCTCAGAATCTACTTCTTTAATGCTTCTGCAGATTTGCAGAATCAAAAATAATTTCATATGCATGCATTTTAATAAAGAAAATAAAATATTTACAATGTTAAAAATTAAATTATCTAACAATGCTACCTTGATGATAAAGATGATAAATCTATCGGTAGGTAGGTAATTTTTTCATTTAAGTTAAATAATATTTGATCTAAGAATATTTTTCACCGACGCGACAGGTTGTTTCATTACATTGCCGGTTAATGGTTTGGAAGCAACTATATTGTCATATATCAATAAACAATTAGCGATTGTACTGGTCTAGAAATTCTCTTCGGTATCAATTTTAATTTTCAAATCGACAACGCTTATTTTTATAGATTCATCTTGTGAATTTTAATTCAATATCACTGTTGACTGTCATGGGCAAGAATTTAAGAATAAACTGTTTACAGTTAAAAGAAAACGCTGAGATGGCAAACAGTATTCACATAGTACAGCTACACATTTAAATTACAGAAAAAACAAACAAAAATATTACATTTTTTATAAAAACAAATGCATCGAAATTACATTCTGAATAAACTAAATCGAAATAAATTACTGCAGACATTTTTTAAGCACAACAATTACAGATTTAAAACCTAATCCGCACATGATTTCTTCTCAACAGGTACCGGTAGTGTGTAGAGGAATTGCGGATCGATTATCGAAATTATTTCATTCGATCTAAAGATGGCCGCTGGGGCATTTTGACATGTTAGTTGTTTATGAATGAATGGTTAATTATGTTTGCTTTAGTATTTATAACACTTTTTTAAAACTTTATGAATTCGATTAGTTACATGTGATTTAGAATAGGCGTCACCGTTAATGCTGTAAATTATTTTGTGAATTCATTTACTTTTGCCCATTTGATACATCAGGAAAGGTAAACAAAATGTTTATATATATAACTGAAAGTAATGTATGTATGATTTGCTTGTTTTTGTTTCTTTATTGAATAACAAAATAAAATATTTCTGAAAAAGATTTAGATATTATCTTATACCGAAATGTTGAACAAAATATTTCGTTTTCGTGATAAACGTATAATTGTTATTTGCTTATATTTATTTAATAAAATATCAACTTTTACGCCCTTTACTTAAAATTTATATGATGTTTATGTAATGTTAATAAGTTTTATGCTTCGTTTTTAAACAGTTAGAAAGAAAATTTTGTACCAAAAAATAATACTTAAGAATAAAAAATGTTCAATAAATTTTGTAGGATTTATTTCGTAGGATTTATTTCACTTTCAGAACAAAACTTATCCAGAAAACAGACAAAAAATGTTTATTTTTTATAAATTAAATGTTAAGTGAAATTATTTTTACATTTTTTTTTTTTGTTAGAAAGAAAAACATTAATTTTTGTAAACTTGTAACAACATATAAACGTTAAGTTCTTTTGTTTTTACTCAACACGAATTTACTTGAAAGAATAACCACTTATTATTTATTCTTAAGAAGAAAGGGATAACAGTATCAATCTCTATCAAACCAGATACCAGAACAATTTTTGTATAACTTGCTCACCAATAATTCAGCTTACAATAAATGGCCTTACTATGCTTCTGTTGTAATCTTTAATAATGAAATTAGTAAATATTAATTATATTCCGCCTATAAATTTTTGACTAATTTTAATTTTAAAAAAGCCTTAATTTTTTGCATCTCATTCAATTTGTATTTAAATATGTGCCCAAATAATTTTCATTAAAACCTCACTAGTGAATTATTTTGTAGTTATCTTTTACATTTAGTATGCTCATGTATTTATCTTACCATATCATATGTTTGTATTTTAAACAGATAATATGGACTTTAGTTACATCAGTTTTTTATCTTATAATTAATTGTAGGTGCTTTTCCGATCAAAGTTTTATGACTTTCTCTTGATCTATCTTTGCAAATAATGGAGCAACTTTTTTCCATGAAGTAGCACACCTCATTCTTGAAGTAATCTGTATAATGTATTATTTTTTTATTATTAAAATTAAAAATATATTTATTTGTATACTTTTGAAACGCATGGAAATTTACTATTGAGTAAAGCTTTAATTTAGCTTTTTCATTGGAGTAACTACAGCTGGCATCTTTGTTTTTGAGACTTATCTTGAGGTGAGCTTCAGTAAGGCCTTTCGTGCAATATTGAACAGAAATAAACTCATAGGCTTATTGTAAAACTAATCAAGCTCTAATGCAGAATAGAGAAAAATTATACTGTATGTTGTGAAATAGCATTGTTTTGTTTTTTGATAATACGCTGCCACTTTGGCTCTAACAATTTGAGCATTGATAAAAAAATTGTATCCAAGAACTATTTGACAATTTACTGTAAATTTAAATTGTGATTATATAAGAAAATAGTTAATTTTTTTTTTTTATCAGTTGCAAAGAGGTATATTTTTTAAACAATTACATCTGTATCTTTTGATATTCTTACAATTTAAAAACAATCTAGTGTCGGGATCTAGGGTCTTATTGGATAGGACTAAAATGAACTACGTAAATGTATTACTATTCAAACTACCAGGTATCCCAAATGAAACTGTGCATCAATGTCTACAAACATTTATCACATTCAAATTAAATTATAGAAACAGAAATAATACAATAAATTTTTATTTATGGAAGATGCTCAATTTCACTACTACTTGCTTACATTCATGTTTCAACATTTTTGGGAGTATATTTGAAACACAAAGGCGTAGTTGTACTTACAAATGCAGTTATATGTTATTTTTCAGTTCATCGGGGTATGAAAAAACTCACCAGGTTTATCTAGTTGGAAACTCATCATCCCAAATCAGCTGATTTCAAAGTCGAGAGTTTTAAGGTTTAAATTCTAGTAAAGGAGTTACTTTTATACGGATTTGAATACGAGATCAGTATATACCAGTGTTCTTTTGTGGTTGGGTTTCAATTAACCACACATCTCAGGAATGATTGGCCTGAGACTGTATAACACTACATTTCAGTTACACTCATACAACGGAGGACAGTTCTAGTTAGTATCCTTTCGTTGCCCCATAATAAAGACCTGGGGATTACAGTGGCCAGATACTCTTTGAATTGAACCAGTCCCCATAAACTTCAAGCAAAAAAATTTAGCCAAAAAATCATGGTTCACCATTGCTCCATTTTGTTTGAAGTTCTCCAGCAATTTCTTCCTCAGTTAATCAGCTGATAAAAGGATAAATTTCAGTAACATTGAGTTTCTTCTGTTTTCTAGAAATACTGAATGATTGTTCGCTAATGTGATATAACATATTAAACTGCAACTTTTTTGGTATATAATGGTAGTTCCAACCACATTTGACTGTCTTGCTGTTGATACAGACTGATAAATGAAACTTTAATTTGATAAAATGTTACAACAAGAATGTATTGTTTCCTTTCTTATTTATAAAATGTAAAAATATCTGATAATGTTCAACAACTTAAGGAAAATCAGTTTATCATTAATGCCTTGCAGTTATTTTGTATGTGATTAGACACTGGTATCGCTGCCTGTAATCAGTTTAATCATTGCGCTGTGAAGATGATATTTCATTTAGTCAGGAAAATTGATTCAAAGGCGTTGAATTTTTGCAACTGAAAGGGATTCTTCATAACCCTCTGCATTGAAATAACAGGCATGAAATGATATTACATTTTTCTGATAAAAATGATAGAGATGTAGCAAAACCAACTTCAAAAATGAAATCGGTTTCAGGAAGAATATTTGGTTACAGACTAGTAAATTATCATTTGACACAATCATTTTATTTGTTTATTGATGGACTAAATATACAACCACTGCACTATTGTACTATTGTACAGAAGAATTAGGGATGAGTTCTGATGCTGTGACTGACTGAAAGAACTCCTGTGGGATGTTTGCACAGACAGTTTGATATGGAATCTGATAAAATAGTCCGAACACAACAGTTGTAATAGGTGAAACCTGTTTCTCTAGATGTAGGTACAATGTCAGATGGATTTTCGATAGTAATTGGTGTTCGGTGATATTTGTCAGGAAACTGAAGAGTGTTATTTATACATCTGATTGAATGGCAGAATCACTGCTAAAAGTCATTCATAAATGTATTAGACCGGGCTCAATGATCATATCAGATATGTGAGGATCTTATCAAGGTATTCTGAAGATAAATTTTCATCACCTTACAGATAAACCATGCAAAGAATTTTGTAAATCTGCAGATGAGGGCTCACATCCAGCAAGTGGAATCGATGTGGTTTTTCGCTTCCTTAGAACAGAAAGGAGTATAGTAATAATAGAAAGATGTTAAGATTTTTATTTATGTGGAGACATCATTGGTTAAATGATTTGTTTGAGCAGTTACAAAAAATATAAATGCTTGTTTGGCATCCTAAGTATAATAAGTGGAATATACTTTTTTAATTACAGTGTGTAATGACAATATTGTTATAAATTTCTTACATGTAAATGTCTAATTTTAAAATGTCAATATGTAGGTAAGTTACTAAAAAATAACAAACAATTATTATTTTCTTAATGAATTTAAATGTTTATTCATAAAGAAACCATTGGGGGAGAAACAGAAAACACCCCAAGTGGTAATGGAAATAAAAAGTACTCTCAACAATGGAAACATGATTCTCAACTGTGAAAATATACAAAAGTTACAATATATATATAAAAAAAAGATTAAAACCTATTTTATTGATTGAGATCCATTTGCTTCGGTTTAGGCTTAGGTGTTACATTTGGAACACTGAGTATTTGCAGTAGAATACTTATATTGATTTTAAACATTTATAAACAAACTATAAAAAAAATTAAATAAGAAATGTATTCAGGGATATTAGGCAGCTGAAACACATTTAAAAAATACTTGAAATTTTTTTTTTGTAATAAGAAACATGTTTGTATTTCTATGAATAAAAATAAAATATTAGAGATCTAAATTTAAATTTATTTGTTTTTATAGTAGAGTTCCGTCATTTGATATGAGTCCACTATGCCAAGTCTCATCTTTACAGATGTGCTGTTTACATTTAGCTTTGACAGAGATACATCAGGGCTTAAGTAATGGACACAGAAAATCATTACATAAATTTTTAGTGGCAACCCTTCACGGTGGCATCAGACAACAGTTAATAGATTTAGCTGTTAATAAATACCAGTAAGTATCATAAAATTTTCTTTAATTATATTCATTCTAATGAAGATCTAAAAGTATGTAACTAGAAGTAAACTTATTTAATGGTATATTTATAATAGTTTTGAAATCATCCTGAAGGTGGAGGTCATGTGACTTCATCTTGCCTTCCCCCCCTATTTCCACCATTAGTACTCTGCAGCAGCACGGAGCATGTATGGCTAATATATCACTACATCCATCATTAATTACTCATCAAAAATCTAATAAGCTCACTCACAAATTTAGTATTTTCAGAATATAACTAAATTACAAAAATTGAAATCAAATTTTTCAATAATCCCTTAAGGTATTTTACTTACACAGTAAGAGTATCTCATTCTAAAAGATTGTAAGTGTTTTCCCTTGTATTTCATGATCGAACTACTTCATTTCTTTTTGTATTGTTATTGAATAACAGTCACGTAAAGAGGCAAATCCTTTATTAAATAAAAAACGGACATATTATCATTTGTATGTCTCAATTTAATAGTTATTTTAAGTAGATTATGTGTCCCTTGTTTGTCACCACATTGCAGCTGTTGTAATACAATTTTGACCAGTTCAGGTTATGGTTTTGTATTGATCTTTAATTGTGAAAGTTACATTATTTTAATTGTGTAAACTTATTAGTTAAAATGGCAGCAAACAGTCTTCTTTTTGCACAATCAAACAAAAAAATTATCTGGTATGTATTTATTTAAAAGAACTTGCGCATAGCAAACCTAATGCTTCTATTAAGGAGATTTTAAGTGCTATGCAAGAAGTTATTGCAAACATGCATGCTACGTCAATGCATACTGTACAAAATATTTGTCATGAATGTTATGAGAATCATTATGAATCAGCCCAAGGTAAATTATGTGAACATCCTTTTGAATCGCTTCAGAAAAAAGTACCTCATACAAACTGGATAACTGATCTGCACAATTTTAATAAAGATATATAGTTTGTCATTCATTCCATTTAAGAATTTTACAATAGAGAGTATCTAATGTGGAGCAAAATTAGAGACATTTTGAAAAAAAGAAAGAAATTTTACCAGGAATGTGTATTCCACGTGGAATATTGTAAGATAATTAAGGTTCCACTTTTGTAAGTGTAATGACAGCAGGGAATTTTTTATAGATAGGTCTGACATTGTTCTTGGTTGGGTAAAATTTTTAAGGAAAATGCCAAAATTAGACAAAATCATTCTTAACCAATAATTTACCTGTATGAAACATGAGAACCATTACAGGAAATACATCATAATAGAATTCAACAAGGTCTTTAGATTCTGATTGGGAAAAGATCCCATTTAAATATATGCATTCTGGTTGCTATGAATCTGTTTTTATAAAAAAAAAAAAAAACTGTGCTCTTATTTTTCAGTTAAAGCATGTGGTGGAAGAGGGAGGCTTTCACTAAGAAATGAACAGTGATGTATTGCGAGAATAGTTCATAAATTTGTTGCGATCTTTTGAAGAAAGCTGTTTTATCATGATAGATAACACCAGCTATCATTCTGTGCTTAAAGAGTAAATGCCGATGATCAACACAAAAAAAGGCGGAAATTGTTTCACGGTTGAAAGAGAGGGAAATACCACACAATTTCCTAATTACTCTCTACTGGTAATGAATACCAAGAAAAATACAGACTGTATAAGCTTGAAGACATTGCAACAGAAATGGGGCATGAAATCGTTCGACTACTGTTGTATTATCACCAGTATAAGGCAGTGAAGCTTATTTGATTGTCAAATGCTGATGAGGTGGCAGCCAAAACAGGACATTCCAAAAAAATGGTATTGGAAGATGCCATTAACCTCGTAACAAGAGATACTGGAAAAAATGGAGTAGACATGCAGAAAACCTTTGAGTAGAAGATTCATAAAGAAGGATTGCAGGACAACCGCTTACAATACATTGTAGTGAACTTAAAAAGGATGAGAGCAATAAAAATACAACAGATTTATCAGGATATTGACTTTGGAATTATAATTTATATAATTGTATAAATATTTATATATATTTATATAATTTTCTAGTTTTAAAGCCTACATTTAAATTTAGCTGTGATATTTCCAAATTTTTGAACATGTGAAAAAATTAGGGAAATATTATATTTAAAATAAAAATTTTCAAATGTGGAATGGTAACTTTTTATGCGCTCCAGAGTAATGTAGTAAATATTTTGCTAATAAATACATAAGATGATTTGACAAAACATTGGCCTGCAAAGAGAAAAGGAGTAGTTCAGTATTACATTATTACTGTGGTGTAGGAAGGGTTGAGGAGAAACCTTAAGCAACTGAAGGGGAAAGAGCACATGACCTTCACAAAATAATTTCAAATCTATGCTAGTATAAATTGCAATAAAAGGAGGGTTCTTCAATAAATGTAATTCATTACAATAATTTATATATCTTGTTTTATTTTATTATTATCAAAATAAGCAGTTAATATACAAGAACAACATACATATTGTGAAAAATAGGTTTAAGACATAAATAAAGGGAGTACATAAAATAATATTAGGGTTTTAAAGCTGTTAATAAATATCTCTTAACTTTGATTTAGAGTAATGAACTAGAAGTAAAATGTAAGAATAACTCCTACTGTTTTTCCCTGACAAATGTTTAATGTGTACACTTTTCATCATGCAGCATATATTCAGGAGATAGGAGAGTTCATCCTATACTTGAATCGCATGTCTGGAATATTGGAAGCGACAGCACCTTCAATCTTACCTGGCTCAAACCAGGTAGAACAGTAGTTGGCAGAGGTAAATGTACAAGATCCTTTATAAAACCTCAAAGGAAAAATCACATGGGATCAGATCAGGTGACCTTGGAGGTTATTGCAAACAAGCTCTGTCATCATTCTCATGCTGATTCTAGCAGTAGGTAAACATTAAAAAAAAATAATTTATCCAATCATTGTAACTTCTTTGGTCAGACTGGAGAAAACCATTGACTAAGAGATCTTATTGTCAAGTTGTGGTTGGACTTGAGATGAATCTTGCATAAAGCCAGGACTTGACTACATTCGTCCATGGTATCTTAGTAGAAGCAAAACTCAATAATTACAACATTGACTGGGATCCAATTAATGTTATATTTTTCATTAATCCAATAGTTTCTTAAGCCTATGTTAAGCCATTTAGAAACTTACTGTATTCGTATTTGAAATAAAATTAATTGTATGAATTGGAGAAGCGAAAAAATAAATATACTAAACATCTACAAAAATTCATAATATGCTGGAATGCAACAGAAAGGTGTTGTGTATGATTACCTACAATTGCAAAAAAGATCAAAATATCGAGTAAAAGAATTTGGGTCCAATTTAACCTGATAAAATGATTTATTTACCTTAAAAATTATGCATTATTAATCCTTTGCCGGTGATAGCAGATATATCTGCATACACAAATTTTCATATAGGACAGTTTGTACATTTACCTGCAAGTGTTTTTAGATTTTATGGGTCTTTAATTGGATATATCTGCTAAAATTGTGATGTATTACTGAAGCTTTTATATCGGTTAATGTTACATTTTAATGTATATATCTGCTAAAGTTGTAATGTATTACTAGAACTTTTATATCAGTTAATGTTACATATTTAGTATTGCTACATCATTTTTGTCATTGATGCAATCGTGTTTAGGTTTTTTTTTTTTAATTCAGTTGTTATACAAAGTGTTTAATCAAGTTGAAGCATGAAGTTTTTTTTATGGATTATATGAAGCAAATGGGAGGTATGGGGACCGCATGAGACCATTTTATTTTGAGTTAACTAATTTTTGAGATGTGCAAGGAAATGATACCATAAAATCTTTTTCTGGTTACTAGAAATTGCTATAATTAATTCATACATACTTTACAAACCCATACAGAGACAAAGCGACAATAAACGGATGTCCCACAAGCAGTTCAGATAAAAATTAATCAAAGATCTGATTAAAGAGGGAATTCAATTTCAAAGAAAATTTTCAAAAAAAGAAAACTTAAAGGACCGTTACAAGACCCCTTGGAGCAACAACTGGACAGAAAACCTCGTTTTGTTGGAAAAACTAGAAAACAGGTTGACTTGCTGTCACGTTTTCTACAAAAATAAATTACGCAGAGACAATATATTTTTGCAACACGTGTCCTGACAAGCCTTATCTACATCCAAAGAAAATGTTACAAAATCTACCACACAAAAAACACGTTATTGAAAATTTGTTTTATTATTTCAGATTATTCCCCTTTAGGAGAGCATGTGAACTGGAACCAGTCATGACTTTACTTCCTTCTTCTCTTTTTTTTTTTCTCCCCAAAACATCTTCAGCTGTTTAGTATGTTTCTTCTTCCTCTCCTCCATCCGTTTTCTTTGTAACATTTCTCTTTTTTGCTCTTGTTCAAGTTTCTTACATCTAATTTCATCCCTAAATTAACTTCTGTCCATGATTTCTTCTTCTTCTTAGATGTTCAGTTGTTTCAGATGGTCTTGTGTTTCTTTCATCCAAATGTACTTTAATTTACTTGCCTTGACAATTTTTAAAATCTTCTTAATGAGTATATCTTCACCCATCCTGCATAAGTGTCCATAGAATTGTAAATATCTTTTTGTAATCTTGTTGGAGATGGAGTCTGTTTTTTTTTTTTTTTTTTTTTTTTTTTATTTATATAATTCCTTTGTGGTTTATTTTATCCAGATTCTGACTCTTAGGTCTGCACCATAGATTTTCCATTCTTGATTTTATGAATTTTGGTTATTTCTCTGATTACTATGATTTCTGCTGCAAACAAGGGTGTTTGCAACTGTGTTGTAATGTCATAGTTTCGTATTGCGAGACACTGTCCTTTTGTTATAATGATTCTATGTAAGCTTGTATGCCTTTTGTAGTCTATTATTATCTATGTGTTGGATATTGTGTACAGTCGCATGGATTGGATGGTTTCCTTCAAGTAGTGGCAACTGGGATGCTTGTAAATTTTTCCATATTGTGATTGCAACGGGAATTTTCCAGTTGATTTGGCGTCCATATATTAGTCTTTTCATATGAAATTTGGAGTATTGTTTTACAGAATATTTAATGGCATCACTGTTTTACTTTCACGTTGCTCATAGTATTCGCCTCATAAATGACGCATGTTTTTTGACATCAAAAATCAGGTTACTCCTCAAACTTCACTTTTGGTCGGATTGTGAATTGTAGCACTCATTAGAAATGGATGAATATAAACAACTAACATAATTACTAAACTGTTGTTCCTGAAAGACTATTGATTTAAATAACTGAAGCACTATCTGTTTACGTCATTTATATTGGTTTTTTTTTTTTTTTTTTTTGTCTTCAGTCATTTGACTGGTTTGATGCAGCTCTCCAAGATTCCCTATCCAGTGC
>JAAAKQ030193923.1:0-10708 GCA_010016005.3 Zanna intricata
TAATTGTTCTGTATTCTTCACATTTATTTGCTCCTGCTTTCTTTGGAATCATGACAATAATACTCTTTTTGAAGTCTAACGGGGTATGACCCCAATATTCCTATAAGTCTATGGGAACGAAAGGTAACTTAAAAAAAAAAATGAAATAAAAAGAGTATAGCGTTGTAACACATCATTATAAAGCGCATCGGAAAAAAAATTCCGACATTAAATACATCGGCTACGACAACCCTAACCAAAATAGCGTCATTTAATATTTTCCACACCTAGTTTCAAAAATTGCGTACAGTTCGCCCATAATTAATTAATGGTCTTGCCATCTAAAAATAGATTAATTCGCGGTTGAAACATAATGTTGCATCTCATTTTTCTATGTATAACAGTTTAAACATCTAAGATTTCCCGTACTCGTTAACATGTTTTGAACGATATGAGGAGTTTCGGTTACCTGAAAGTATTCAAAAATTTTAATTTATTAATTAATAGGTTAATCGAATTTTAAAGAAATACGTAATTAATGCGTAAGTTGTACGTAACTACGTATTGATAAATATTTCCGCATTTCCCTAACACTAAATCTTGAAATTTAGCTTAAATATCAATATGTTTGGAGCATTGATCCTATTAAATTTTCAACTTAATCAGACAAGAGGGAATCAAAATTAATCGGTCTTTTTAAAATGTCAACTTCATATGACAGCATCGTAGGGACTTGAAATTTACTTACTTCACCTTGATAGTGGTAGGGCTACGTACATTGTTTGCTACATTACTGAAATTTTATGTCGATACAATAATAAATAAATAATAATAAATTAAATAATAATTTAATAAATAATAAATTTAATAATAATAAACATTTTTAAAAACCCTACGCTTTTAAATAAAAATCTGTCAAGGACGAAGCCGGGAAAAGTTATGTGCAACTTTTTTCCGGCTCTTTTTAGTATTAACTATGAAGTATTTTTAAAATGAGTTGTTTTAAAGCATAAAAGGAAAAGATATTGATTAGAAGTCTCCCTCCAAATTCGTGCCTGACATACTAAGATATAACAACACAATGAAAATGTTACATTATCCTTTGTACAGCGTATTCCAAACTTATTCATGTCTAAAAATGAAGACTACCGAATGACTTTTTGTTTACAAATTAAGAATTCAGACACGAGTTTAGAGAGAGAGAGAGAGATTGAGCATGAGCGGGGGGCATCATCTGTTTTTTAAACGAAAGAAATGAGTGCACACGCTTGTACACTTAGTATCTGACATGAATACTAGTGACATACACAGACCGACCGGTTTTTTTTTTCTTTGTACCTTCTAATAGGGTAATGCTACAATTGATATTCTAATAAGAGGCGGCAACCATAATAAAGAAAAAAAAGAAAAAAGAAGAAAATCAGAACCGTTTAAAAATGCATAACCTTCAGGTCATTATCATTTACAACATTATTACAGCCTACACTAGTATAATACTCGCATTTAAAAATTAAAAAGAAGAAAAATAACGTAGTTTAAACATTGAAATGTACGCTTTATTTTTCACATTTCACCTTCTTACCATCTTTTTTTTTAGAATCTTGCCTATTTCTTTATATAAACAAAAAAGGCCAACCGCGCGCGCGAGTTTGTGAATATATATATATATGGGTACATATAGAACAGTTAACCTTATCTTCCAAAATGAGTCTTACGGAGTTTCTTACATCGAATAATTTCATTAACTCATTACATATGATGGCGAAAATCCAGTTAATGTTTTAATGAGTAAGAACCCCTTAAAAACTAAATTGGTTTTTCACATTTAGTTATAAGCTAAGATATATCTATATCTACATCCCCAGGGTGAAGAGTCAATTAATCCACCCTCATCTTTAAGTATCACTCTCTTATGATAATGAAACTGTTATTTCTTAACTACAAGTTTATTAAATAACTTCGTTTTGGCATCTCAAACTATCTAGATGTTAGATAGTTTCTAAGATCTTAATATACTCGTACCCATTTAATATTTCAATCATCGACTTCAAGTTTAATTTCTTAGCATTCTTATAATTCAAAGTAAATCCTATAATCTTACACTTATCTGATACAATATCATATGCAAAATTATTGGGGCCAATAGATACAAGGTCAGTTATATGATCATCTTTATCGAATTCATCACTCTACTCACTCGACGTACTTGTATATCGGATACTAACAGTATTATTTCTATTACCAATGTAAACTAGAAAATCGGTATATAGTAAGCAACACGCTTTATAAGTCCATCCAACATATTGTACGGTCTGAGCTAAGCGTTAGCAGTTATAAAAGCAGCAACAAACACCTCCACACTGCTAGTATCTTCTATAAAATGATCTTTCAATTATAAGATATCTTTTTATGTTAAATTTTATTATGTACATGTTTAAATTTTATTTTATTTGACCATCATCCAACAGTAACTTGTAGAATTTACAAAGATCTGTTATTTAATCTCTTGCCGAATTTACCCAATAAACTGTATAAGTTTGGGACTGTTCTTTTACCAAGATTACTTTTTATTTTCTTCTCATCGAAGTTTTTCCTGCTCTTTCTTTAACATCTGCTATATGTTCTACAACAATCCTGATTGAATATTGTTTTTGTTTGATTGGATATTTATGTTACCAGAAACTAAGAAAATCGGGTAAGCTTGCAAAAGATTTATATCTAAAATCTAGAGACGTTGAGAAAAAGAAAAAATAAACACGAAGAAAATGTTGAAGTAGAACCGGATCCTCTGATTAAACGGAATAAATAACAATTAACTGTATCCGAAGCTAAAAGAATCGCAAATTTGAATAAAAAAGCTGACATCATAGCTGTTTGGCATACACAAAATAATTCAAAAATATTTATCATTTTATTTCAATATAATATTTTTTCGTTTATTTAATTCAATAATTCTAACTAAAGCGCGCGCGCATACCGTATTTAACTGGCGTAGGTGTGGCGGTACCAGAAGCGATGGTCGGTACTAACTAAAATAATGTAATTTCACAACTAACATAGAATAATTTCGCTTGTACGGTCAGCAGACTGGTGTAGCCGCGAGGCTTAGCGTTCAAGGCAACAAGTCAACCGGGCGATCGAATTCGAGATCCAGCCAGGCCGAGTTACTTCTTTACACTTGAAATATTGTTCATTAATTAATTATACCGCTCACCTGTGAGGTCACAACATAGCAGACGTCTACAACAGACTTTTTTTGGATGGGGGTGTGATTTTGTAACCTTTTTTCAACTATTGTTATTTAATTTTTAATAAATGTGCCTAAGAAAAATATGAACTTAATTAGGCAAAATCTCGAGATACTAAGAAGACCTTACAACTTCAGCCTCCTTCCCTTGACCTTTTAAGTTGAAAATTTAATGGCATTCAATGGGGCAAAATGCCCCATATATATAAATAATCTGACAAAGTTTGGTCAAAATCGGTCAAGTAGTTCTGGAGATATACGGTTATTTATAGGCAACACCGGACACACGTACATACGAACATTAACACCCGGAAAATTTCCTTCCGGTTTTCTGAGTTCCTTAGGTGTCAAGATCCGGTGAAAACGGCATTTATCCAAATTGGACCAATTACAATACTTTCCCTTCTAGTGGTAGAACTATTCTATAGCGTTATCTAGACGAGAAAGTAAAAAACTTTACTACTAAAGTTATTACTCGTACATTCCAACGAAAAGAAATTGATGAATTTAAATAACGAAAGAAAAAGTACGATCCTGTAGTACAAGCTATAAAACAAAAGAGGTTACTTCCAAACCTGTAGTTCACTTCCTGATGTTATTTTGAAATCTGTAACTCTTAAAGTATTCGTACTTCACACACTGCTAACATTGAAGTACTAGTAATCAAGAATTCTATCTGAAAGCGAGGATGAAACTTCTGATGTTACATCGAAAAAAAGGTTTCTTCTCCTTTAGGTTTACCAACAACCCTCAAGAAAAATCTTTTCTGGGATAAAGTGAAAAAAAAAAATCTATTATTGTAGGTTTAATCGGTGCTAAATTCTTCCCAAAAGCTAACGATGGACAACTCGACATTCGGTATGATGAAGAAACAGGCAAACCTATGTATGATATTCGATTACGGTGATACAATTTTACTCTAGTAAACAGAGATATATACGTACAAAAGGTTTGTGAAGATTAGCGACTAAGATTATTTTGGGCAAGAAGGCATATTCACGGATTATGATCAGGATATTTATAAAGATATTATTCTCAAAACTAATTCTATATATCAAAATAATGACCGGAACAAAAGAAAACCGGAGCTTTTAGTGCGGGTCGTGGATGGATACGATTAAGAAAATTTGGGGCATACAGAAAAGAAAATAACATATGCAGGAAATAACATTTTCACAATGAAAAAAGTTTTTTGTTAAACTTCTGAATGATCGTTTAGTGGAGATTTTAGAAAAAAAAAATGGTCCAAAATATTTAGTTCGCTGTACTACTACTTGTACTTAAGATTGTTTTACGATTTCATAAATTTTCTTCGGTTTGAACTGCACTGGTCTGGTGCAGAATTTTGCGAGCCTGTATGAAGCTAGAAAAAATATTTGCACGTGGAGATAAAGGAATAAATCCAAAAGATGCGGCCGATAAAGATCATGATATTTTTGGTATTTGAAAACCAAGGAAGCTAAAGATCGTGGGGAAGTTAACAGATAGTTGAAAAAACATGCGATTAAATAATGCATGAAAGATGTTGACTTGAACAAGCGTACTATGGACTTAGCAACTGCATTTACAATGTGGATAAAAAGGAAGTAAGATTAGCTTTCAGCACTTCTGTTTTTAGGAAAAACAGCGTTGATTTATGTTTTCATAGTATTCTTACTATTAAAAGAAAATTAGTTTATAATAAATAAACTAAATATAAAGATAATTTTACTTTTGAAACAAATCTGAAGAGACATTTTAACTATATTTTTTAAAGTAGGCTCTTTTAAGTAAAACCTTCTGTGAATTTAGAGAAAAGACTGCGCCTCAGAATTCTAAATTATATAATTTTATATAAGATTAAAGATTATAAACCAGCTACCATTAGAAAACATGTCGGTTCCCATAATACAGTTCAATATTTAGCTTTAAATAACCCCGAATGCATCCGAATGTTAATTTAAAATATTTTCCTACATAATAAATGGATTTATAAAAACATAAAATAAGTCCATCAGAAAGATAAAAGAATAATATCCGAATAGCTGATAAGAAAAATAAGAGCAAAAAAAAAAATAGATTAATATAATGATCAGTCGGAATTTAGAACTTGAAGAAATATCTGTTAGGGAATAATATTAAATATTTTTTAAATTTATTTTTATCTTGCTTGATGAATTATTCCACAGAATCTCTGAAGCTTGTACGTGCAATATGGAATGTTTTAGCTTATGAAAAATGCTACGCCTGACCGGGATTCAAACTCAGGACCTTCGGATAAAGGCCGTGACGCTACCACTCCGCTACAGAGATCGGCATACTTATCCGATAATATACAAACTGATACTAATCGTACAATATGCGATCGTTTATGCTCAGAACCTCTCAGATTATTTTCAAAAGTGTAGATTTGAAAAAAATTTCTCGAATAATAAAAAGTAATGTATACGTATTTGAATCTTGGTTTTAAATTTAATAGATTCAGTGAGGAAACTGAGATTAAGGGATAATGGTACGGACTACATCGACATTGATTAAATTTAACGGTAAAGTATAAGCCATATCCAATTCTATTAAGAAGAGCTAGAGACCGATTTGAAAGGAAGTAAAGGATAACATTACTTTAACAAAGTATTATGTAAGGGTTAAAAGTACATGTAGCAACTAATCTGAACAAAAATATGGTTACTATAAGTCAATCGAATGAAGCTAGATTCTATATACACAGCGACTGATAACAGGTTAAAAATTATTCGAGATGTTAAAAGTAAGAAAAATCTTCAGAAGAGCGCGGTTTCTCTCCCTGAATCAAGGGAGAAGTAATTCTTTTTCTACCTTAAAGATAACAGATATACTAGTAAAATTGAACAGGTGTTTTTTTTTTAATATATTATAATACAGCAATGGAATTTAAAAAAATGTGTTGAAACGTAAAAAGAAAACAAGTAGATTTAAAAAGATTCGAGATTTAGAAATTGGTAAAAAATACAGGGTAGAATCTCTATAGAAATTGTTACTGTTAAAAAACACCTTATAGAAAATCTCCTTCAATTATGAAACTTTAAATGTTATCTTCTTTCATATTTGGACAAATAAATTTTCGGAAGAATATTTGAGAATTACTAATAAATTAATGGCTTCGATATATTTAACTTTTAAAGTCACTATAGATTTATCCGTTGGTAAGACTTAATAAGAAACATGACTACATAACATCTAAATATTTTTTTATTTTATTTATTTCCCTTTTGCTTCATGATATCGCGTCATAGGTTTAAAAAATTTTTTAGCGTACGAAAAATGCCATGTCTAACCGGGATTTCATCCCGAGTACTCCGGACGAAAGGCCGAGATGCTACCACTCAACCACGTATATGTGAGTTTTAATACCAGTCTTGAGGCTATAAAATAAAAAGGATGAAGAAGATTTAAATTCGATATCGGAACAATACTTCAAAGATGAAAGGAAATATATTGAGAAAGAAGTACTCTCTTGCGATTCTAAATTTTAATTTTTATAACGGTGATCAGGTTTGTTTAATTTTAAAAAAATTACACATCGGTATTTAGAATCCGAACAGTGTTTTTTGAAGTTTATTTAAAAAAGTTTTTATGTAAGTATGATATAACAAATATTTATGAAAGCGTAATTATAAGTAATAATTTTAAATTATTTGCTTTCGCGTTTAACTGTTTAAAAAAGAGGTCTTTAAAGTAAAATCTTTACAATACAAATTAAATTTATATTGTATTTCGAATATCGATTTTAATTGTTTACGATGATTTTTAATAAAAATAATTAAGACATATCCGAAAGAGTAATACCATCCCGTAACTGATTTATGTTCAAACTCACTTATGACCGTATATAGAAATAAATATGCGAGGTAAATGTTTTAAGTTTTAATGTTCAAGCACATGTTTATCAAAATACAGACCGACATATCTATGTTTCCATGGGTTTAATTTTAGGTTAGAAGGGAAACGTTGAAATTTGTAAATATCCGCACACCAAACATTTTTATCCATAGCAGACTGCCTGGAAAATAAAAAATAATAACACTATTTCATTCTTAAAATTTGTTGACTCTGTGCCAAGTTTGAGTTTAATAAGTTGAATGGTATTTGTCTTTAATTAAACCAGTATAGAATTCAAATTTACAAGAACTGAATAGTACTATTTAAATTTTTTCGCATTTTTTAAAGTCGGTTTTATTACTATATAATTTTTTATTAACTTAAATAATCCAACTAGGAATTCAATTAAAAAGTTTGCGATAGATCGAAAAACAGATTTAAAAGAATTTTAAAGGGCACGACTTTTGGAAAAATAAAAATAAATAAAAATATTTATTTTAAAAATTTATGAGTAACTAATTGTAGCAGATGTCTTCCACCATCATAATAAACACTATTCAAAAAAAAAAAAAAGAAAAGAAAATAAATCAGGTAAACCGGGTTCAAGTTTCTTTCAACGAACCAGTTGTGTGATGGTAGGAAGCTGTTTTTACAGCAAGAATACATGCAGTAAGCGACAAATAACCTATATCAGGATGAAGGAAATGTGATAAGACGTGTACGAATATAAGAGGTGGTAACACGATGAAGAAGAAGAAGAAAAAGAGACGGTGACTGACCGACCGTATATTTTAAGTATTTAAGAGTCTCGGTGCCTTCTCTTTACAGTACAGCATTAATTTCTCCCCATCACACATATACCTCTCCCGGTGAGCGACCACACAACCATAATTCAACTAATAAGACCGGCCGGATGCACCAGGTGATTTACACGCTGTGACTCACTTCACCGCTACGGCAGGCACTAACACCAACACTTCCTCCATCTCACTCCCCCATCGTTCTACTTCGTTCGACGCTACAACATATGCTGTCCCACCTAAAAACTTTTCTCGTATTAACTACAGTACAAGCCCGTCGTCGTTTATTAAAACTTTCGACAATCCGGACTTTCGTTAATCCAGGCCTGACAACAAAATAAAAAATAATTTCAAGGTAAAAAATAATTTCTGACTCTAATGTGTCAATGAAATTTCCTAGTAATAATATTACTGCTACTACTATAATTGGACAAAGATAAATTTACAGAATGAATATTAAATTTTAAATATGTGGCAGAACCGTTAATTGGAGCTAGAGAATCGGCGAAGATAAAGGACCCGGACATAATAACCGACAACGAAGAACTAACTAGTTATGTTACAAGATGAAGAGTATTTTTTCCTGTTTTTTACTTGAAATCTTCTCCCAAAGAGCTTTGCTTAATCGTTAGTTCCCCAAGACGCGTCGTAGTCCTTTGCGCCGCCTTTTTACTAGAATGTGGTGATCGAAAGCGCTATGATAGTACAAATACCATCAAATGGGGTAATTCGATCGGGTTTGGCGACATTTAAAATCGCATAAATTATTCGAATTCTCACTTCATGACGTTTATAATATATATGAATTACTATACGTGTAACGTATATTTTTAGTCAGAATTAACACAGGAAGTACATAATAACTCCATCACAAGATCACGCGCTAAATGCGTATCAATAAAACTGAATCAGTTTTTTCCTAGTATCGATGCGGAAGCAGCGACTCGATCCTTTCTCCGACCAAAAACCTGCCGACTGTATAGCTCTGTAGAGCAGCCTATTTCGGTCACCAGCAACAATACCTTACATTTCAAACGTGTGTAGAAAACAAATATCAATTACACCACTACCACCACTATTATAAGTATTATTAAGTTATATATTTTTATTCCCCGATCCTTTTTTAAATTTATTATAATCTAATTAGATTAAAAACTAATAGATTAAATAGATTAGGTTAATAGACTAAGTAGATTTAATCTATTTTTTGCCGTCGTCGTTGCCATTATTACTATATATCTTATTATAATATATATTTGTATTTTTTATATTATATAAATTTTTTAAAAATACAATCAATTTTAAAAGGTTTAAGTTTAGTTTTTGTGGGCGACACATTCCTTCCATACTTCTATTCACAAGGAACAGGGTTCTGTAAAGGAATTAGCCCGCCCCAAAGAATTGTACGGCACGTAAGGATTCCATTTAAAAATAAGCGGTTCAGTCAGATTAATCAGAGGAGAGAAATTTAGAATGTAATAGATGTATGCCAAAAGCGATGAAGACTTTATGAAAACAAACAAAAATTTTTTACCGCCACCGATATTTCAAATTTAATTTTTATTAAATAAAAACACACCAATACACAATAAAAATAATATATTTATAGTAAAATAAAGATACACCTTACGAAATATAAATTAAGAGCGATGATAACATAAATTATTACAGCTAAGCGATGCATTTTAGTGATTCCACCATTCTTAAATACACTTTTAATTAAGAATGAACTCGCTTCGCAAGAGTAGTACATGTAATTCTGTCCTTTACTCTTTATAATTAGTAGAAGCCCGATAAAACGCGGTTGTTGGGTGACATGCTTTACCCCATGTTATATCGAAATGTGAAACCAGAACTGACAAAAATCGATGTATGGGGTTTTTTTTCAGGGGCAAAAAACGCTACTGTGTTATCATCGCCCGGATAGAACTAATACATTAAAATATTATACGGTAATATAAAACAGAGAGCTTTAAGAAATTATTAACTAGTTTCCTGCTTATTCCGATCCCGCA
The DNA here is from genome assembly GCA_010016005.3 of Zanna intricata. Taxonomy (NCBI): domain Eukaryota; kingdom Metazoa; phylum Arthropoda; class Insecta; order Hemiptera; family Fulgoridae; genus Zanna; species Zanna intricata. The sequence continues at coordinate 9,879 of JAAAKQ030193923.1, forward strand.
TCCGGATAATTAACATCCATAAAATAAATTTCCATCGGGTTTTTTTAGTCTTTTGGATTCCTTAGTTTTCAAAATGTCAAGATCCGGTGAAAATAGCATATGCCCAAATTGAACCGATTACAGTACTTTCCCTTCTAGAGCTAAACGGGAAAGTAATACTTAAAAGAACAGCTGATCTAGGTTTTATACAATTTTGAGATAAAAATTCCTGTCAAATTTCAAGTTAACTTTATCTCAATAAATATCTATTTATTTCAAGTTAACTGATGCATTTGTCTGCTTGCGGACACTTGCACGTAATTTTGCTCCGGATCAATTTGTTTTCTCTTCACAAAAAGAAATATAATTATATATAATAGAACTGCCAAGCTGGTACCGATGGTCAAAAGAATAAGTCTCTCTAGATCTATTCATTGTTCTCAATCTTTCTTGACTATTCATTATTCCCAATCGGTCCCCTAATCGCGTGGGCGACCATTGATTGGTGCAACTCCAAATAACCATTTTCCCCACATAGAGGATTACACATTTTATTTTCCTCAACCACTGATCCAATTCGGTATCGCTCAGGATAATCACTATCTTGTTTCCACTCGTATGCAACTTTCCTGATGCAATCATTGCATATTTTTTTAATTAACTAACGTTCTTTTATTTATTTAATTAATGTATATTTATTTATTTAACGTATCCGAAGAATATGGTAAAACTCTCTCTTCCCCCCTCTCTTTCCGTGGTGTGTGTGTGTGTGTTTGTGTGTGCGTGTTAAGGGAAAACCAAAAATCCTCTTTGTCGGAAAAGGGTTGTTTGGAGTTGCATCTATGGTCAAC
>JAAAKQ030193934.1:0-11991 GCA_010016005.3 Zanna intricata
TCGGCATTTTATATCGCTCCTGCTTCGTCCATCTTTAGTAATTCTACTTCCCAAATACCAAAATTCTTCTACCTCAGGATGACTTGTATGTAACTTTTAAGTTTTAGTTTAAAGCCTACTATTTTTTTTGTAATTTGTATGTTTGACTACTGAAAATAAAAGATATTATTATTATATTATAAAAAATGAAAGCATATATTTATTTCATTTCTGGTTTCTAATATATAAAACTTCTTCTTCTCTTCTCTTTTTCTGTTTAACCTCTGGAACTACCGTATGATATTACTTCAGAGGATTGTATGTATGAATGTGATGAAGTGTAGTTTCAGTCCGAAGAATGGATTTTCAATCCGATGCCAACAGCATTAATTCTAATCGCACTGTCAAACTGAACAAAGAACGTTTGTCAGAGCTCGTCGAGCTCAAATGGTCTTGGCATAGCGCAGGCCACTCGATATTTCTGATTATATTGCTTAATTTTTGTTCCGGTTTAGTTCAATATCATTTTGTATTATACTAGCAAATACCCTATTTGAATTTTGAAAATCGGACCACTGTTTGCAGAGATATAAAAATACCTCATTACACTTCCAAAAATAACTCCCCAGGGGCAGTTGTTGATGATGATTGGTTTAGTCTCACCTCACCATTCTAACCTCACACGCTGTACTCACTGGAAGCCTATTATTATTAAACAGAAATGTTTAATTCATACACATATTTGTACAGTCTATGACGCTCCTACTAACGTAAGGATTCCAATATCATCTCAATAAAGAATCATACATCTAAATCGGTTCGGCCGTTGAGCTGCTATAGTCAAACAAACCTACATACATACACCGTAAATGCATTACACTCCTTCTTGGGCATTGTGTTAAAATAATATGTTTAAAACATTACGAAAATATAAAATATAATTTTATTTAAGTAACTAATGAGTAAGTATTAATGAATTAAAAATTAATTTGACCGCCATTTTAGACTTTTTAAACGTAAAAAATCGATATTTGATTATTTTGTAGAAAATTTTGAATTAAACATGATTGCTGAAATTTAATAGAACATTTCGTACAAAACAATAAATTTATAGAGATTTATGAAGACTTTTAAGTATATTATTTGTGGAATATGTTAGCAAATGTATTAAAGTAATAAATAATTTTTTTTTCTTTGAGAAAAGGGTTCATGGTAAACAATGAAACTGTGTATAAAAGTTATACCTCATTTTTTACTGAAAAAAAAAAATACTCTGTTTCATACATTCAAACAAAAATAAATGAAAATTGATGTAATTAACACCACACAACGGTTGAAGTTTTGCATAATTTGAATCCTTGCATAATTAATGTCTCCGTCTTACCATCTTGGAGTCGGCTTATTGCGGTTGAGGTGTTAGTCTTGTTGTGTAAGTGAAATAGTATGAGGCGTAAACGGGGTAAGATCAAGAGAAAGGATTTTCAGCGGTGGTTTGGCGGATGATAGAGGTTGAAAACGGAGGACGAGTGACTGAGGAGAGTATGAGACGCTGTAAAGGAACAAAAGCGAGGAAGAGACAATGCAACCGTCCTACCGCTGATAGCGATAAGACACAATTCTCTTCTCGCTCTCGCTCTCGCTCTCTTTCTTTCTCTTACTATACATACAATAATAGTTACGTGTCACTGTCACACTGTTCAGCAGAAGCATGTCGCATAGGCTACTGTCACAGCTCAATGTTTATTGAAAGGATGGAAAGGAGGGGCTTCCTTTGTTATCATTAGTACTACATTAACTCCCATCCCTTTTGACTATTTCCGGCGATTAATTATTATCTTCGCCTAATTAAGTATTAAGTAAATGTCATATTTTACGCGCATGTGGTTTATTTTGGAAATTTCACCATTATATTGTTCATTTTATCTTTACACATTTCGTCTTTCTTATAAAATTTTTTTCCAATTAAAAAAAATAACTTTTCACACCCAATGAAAACGATCAACGTTCGAATTATCATGATCAGTGTGTTCAAATATTGTCCTGAGATTCAAGATTAATAAAAAAAACGTTGATTTCAGTTCTTTTTTCAACCTATATCGGGGTTAATAACACTACGGACTCTGTGCCCATGTTCTTCAATCTCTTCTAAATTAGTATCCACTGGAACCGAACAGTACAGTTTCCTGAGTGCTACTCAGAAGGCCCTTTCGTCTTTTCTTGTGAACCTGTTTTCGATGAGATTTTATTCGCGACCAAACTCAATTATTTTCTTTTATATCTCGATATTCTTAGAAATCATATGTATTTGTTCGAACTTATTGAACGTACGCAGTAATCGTTCTTGCTTACAGCTGTTTCAAGTAGCTCATAAACCGTGGATATCTGTGATACCATAGAGGACTACCGGTAGAGATTTAACTGTGTTCTTCTGGGTTACTTCAAAGTTGATATCTTCAAGCGAAAGATTGAAAATATTCGATAATGACAGTTCATTAGGGGTACTTTTTGGGGATTGTGGTTCCCGTTGTTATAGCGCTGGGGTGTATGTGCGGGGTTATAGCGCTGGGATTATTTGCAACGGAAGGCGATCTGGCCGCGAGTCTATAGTGACAATGACAGAAAAAGTAGCTTTCATGTCACATTCTCAGGCATCAGTATGACTGGAGATAATATTGTCTCTAATTGACTTACCGAAAAAGGTCCTTCCTCATTGTGGATTTCGCTGCAAAATTTTTATCATACCTCTTATGGGTTCGGTAAAGATCAAACAATATCAAGAGAGATAGATTGTTAAAGAGAGCCTAATCTCAACAAAGAATCAGTGTAGACAAACACACATCAGTAGGGCGGGACGGTAGCTTCCTGGAAGAGGGACGAGTCGGCTCACCACAATCAGGGAGTCGTCACGCCCCAATGAGCCCAGGAGGACCTCGAAGGGGGGACCCCCTCTGCTGGGGCCCGAGCGAAATGGGCAAAAGGTTAGGTTAATCTGCTGCCACGGCACTCAGGGCTGACTGATGAGATCCCGAAAGGCGGTTCCAGTCGCCCCTGGGAAACGGCGAGGTAGGTTTAGTCGGTAGGAGGTGGGAGCAACAATGTTTCATGGTCGCCACAGCTCCACGTCCAGTGCCCACTTAGCTCTATGCTAGCTCAGGACGGCTAGCGCCCTGGCTTCGAGCCCTACACACCATGCATGCGTCAGCGCATTCCTTTATCGTCGTTCAAATAAAAAAAAAACACACAGAACCATGTTATGTACAACATTTATACTTTTCCTTTTATGTTCGATAAAAATGTTTTTTTAGCCTTGAAATGTCATTTCAAGGCTAATCTGTTCCGTTTTTCTTTCAATATGTTTTTTTTTTTGTAATCGATTTTTGTTTTCAGAATTATCTTCAAAATAAACTCTACTTTAACCCTCAACGAATTAAGAAATAATTAAAAAAGGATTAAATCTGAAGTTTCACAATATTACAAAGATATTATATCCTATTATTAATATGTGGCAGTACTATCACAGACTAAAGAAATTTAAAAAAAAAAAATTTTTTTTTTTTAAGTATGATTATGGATGGTTTGACTTTATTTTCCCATTTTTCTCACTATTAAAATTATTTTATTCTCTACGAAACATAGAATTCAAACAGGACGCTATTGTGATTACACTTTGTTTAATATAAGATTGAGGGTGTTCTCAAAAAGTGGAGGTAACCTTGAAGTCAAGGCAACGTTCACAATTGGATATCATATTGTCATCTTCTGCAATACTAAAAACACACTTTATAATTAATTTGGCTAAATGTAAAAAAAAAAAAAAAAACAAAAGAAAAAAAAGAAACGTATAACTATTTTACGAAAAAAATTTCCGTATATTTGTGTAAAGGGTCTCTTTTTACAATTTATCTCTTTTTAACCATCGTATAGAGTAATTAATAACCCGTAATATTCTCATTGATAAACTAACTATTTTTCTGATAAATGAAATAATTTTTTTTAAATCTGAAATGGGCACCACATAACTTACTTATAATCAAAAAATAGTACGGTATTAAATTATAATTTTCAATTAATATTAAGTAATCACACATTTCATTAAATAAATTACAAATATACTTATGTAATAATACCTATTAAACTACTCATTTTTAAAATTCCATAAAATTTTATTTCACAAATAATTTCTAATTTATTTCATACTTTTTATTCTATTGTTATTACTGAGTTATTATTTATTGTAAAAATCTTTTTACAATCACGGTTAATGATTATTAATAAATCAAAATATTTAAATTAAAAGAAAAGAAAAAAGAGATGAAAGTCTAATTCGAGCCGATGTGCCTTTCCTCGAAAGATCCAAATATTACATTAATAAAATTTCATTTGACTATAACTCTGGACTATATGAAAATAAGTACCACTTTTGAGACATTGTTGAAAAGTTCTCGATGAGCGCTTATTACTAAAGTTAAAGAAAAACTTCAAAATCCAAATTTTTCGGATTTTTGGACTATTTTAGACACATTTGATTCAGTCGATTGCAATCAAAAGTGAAGGTACATAACATATATTATAAGATATATAACATTCCTAAATTTAAAATTTCAACATCCTACGGTTAATCATTTTTTAGTTATGCGAGATGCCCACCGGGCTGGTCTAGTGGTTAACGCGACATCGCAAATCGGCTGATTTGGGAAGTCGAGAGTTCCAAGGTTCAAATCCTAGTAAAAGTAGTTACATTTATACGGATTTGAATTCTAGATCGTGGATACTGGTGTTGTTTGTTGGTTGGGTTCCAATTAATCATACTTCTCGGGAGTGGTCGACCTGAGATTGGACAAGATTACACTTCATTCACATTCATACATATAATACTCATTCATCCCTTGAAGTAATACCTTACGGTGGTTCCGGAGGATAATTATAAAAAAAAACAGAGTTATGCGAGATACGTACGCACAGAAATCACTTCAAAACTAGTCAAAATGGAATCAGGGAATGTCAAAACAGATATTTCTGTTGAGATCTGAAAAACGAAATTATCTGTTATCACAATACTCCCTTTACTTCGTAGAAGAAAGTAAAAAGAGACAACGCTATACATCGGTAGACTTTATTTACATTCGGTTGTCAAAATTTATACCATTTACAACTATAAATTCAGTACTGTTATCAATCCTTTTAACAGAGAGAGAGTTGAACAGATTTCAGCGTACATAAGGGAAAAATATAAAAATGTATAAGATTAGTAGCTATAAAACAATTAATTCTTTTGAAGTATTCTAAATCAGTTTTTTCAAGTTTCATTTCCGATACGGATCTGAAATTTCTTCCCTTATCCTCTTACTTTATCTGTTTAGCCTCCAGAACCATAAACCTCTGAAGTAATACCATAAGGTATTACTTCAAAGGATGAATGAGGATGATATGTATGAATGCTAATGAAGTACAGTCTTGTACAATCTCAGGTCGGGCACTCCTGAGAGAAGTGTGGTTAATTGAAATCGGAACATGAATGAACACCGGTATCCATGATCTAGTATTCAAATCTGTATAAAAGTACTAACTACTTTTACTAGGATTTGAACCTTAGAACTCTGGACTACGAAATCAACTAATTTGCGACGACGAGTTAAAAAAAAATATCTAGCTCATCCTTATCGTTAAAGTACAAATTTTGCGTGCTCTCGTAATAGTAAAGTAAAAAGTAATTAATTACGAACAAATTCTCGAGGATAATTAAAATTTTTTAGAAAATTAATTAACTCTGTGACGAAATATCCAACTTCTCCTATTTCTTAATAGCAAGTTATTTGTATTCAAATGCTATTTTATTGGTTTTTAAAATGTTGCAAAAGTTATACAATCGCTCATGTCATCTGTCAATAATAATCTAATCTTAAATAAAATACATTTTTAATTCAAGGTTTCCTATAATAGTAACGAAATTAATGAAATAGACAGTAGAATAAGTAAGCCGATATTGATCGTTCCTTTACATCACTTATCCTGCAATGGTTTGACTCCAAATGAATATTTCAATATTTCACCAATTGCGTGCTCGCTTGAGCCAACAAAAAATTTATAGAATTGGACGTAAAATATAAAAAAAATGGTTTTATTTTCTTTAAACTCTTTTTAAAATATCAACTACATAATTGAAACTGCATATGCAGATTTCATTATTTACGTTGTTAGACGGAAAGGCCCAAAACCGTTTGAAGATTGAACGAAACCATTATCGCAACGTATATACCGTCACCAGCAAGTGGCACGACATCGTACAAAACTGCTATAGCTAACGTACAACTACACAGCTCTCAACAACGAACAAACATTTTATACTCGTTCAGTTTACTTTTTACTGCTTTGTGCGTTTACATCAAACGCCCAACTTCATAACTCGATATTAATTACACGCCTGCAAAAGCTCTACTCAATTTTCAACCGTGTCACAAGTTTTAATTAAAGTCTTGTTTTTGACAGATCCAATGCAAGTGATTGGTGGAAAGTATCCGCCGATAGAGATTTGCTCCCCCTATTTTAAAAAGTATAACAATATAAATATACAAACCTTTCATTATTATAATATCCGTAAAAAGTATTTTCTATGGAATAATCTCCCTTCTCTTCATCACGTCATTAAACTTTGAACATTTTCCATTTACAAGACATTTACTCTTAAATTTATTTTTATTTTTACGTATACTATAAAAATTTATTTCTACCAATTAGAAATGAGAAATTATCTAATTTAGACTCGAAATGATATTTTTTAAATTATAGTTAACGATAAAATTTCCTTTATTTTTTTCTATTAAAAAAATCTTATGTGGATACCATATAATTTTCTTGTACGCCTGTTAAATTACATATACAGGCGTACAATAAAATCTTTTTATATTTTAATAAAAAGTACATAAAATTTCATTTTATTAATAACTTCTGATATTTTTTCTTTTTTTTTTTGAAGTTAAGAAGATATTGTGACAGCAAAAAATTTAGGTTTTCAGATTTCAACGAATCAGTGACATTTTCATTTTCACCATCACCGAATACATTTTGATTTGTTTCGGTGTGACGTCTGTACGTACGAATGTATATCGCATAAATAAAAAACATTAACCATAGGATGTTGAAATTTTGGATTTAGGACTGTTTTAACATCTAGTTGTGCATCTCTTCTTGATTGCAACTTACAGAACCAGATGTGTTCAAAAAAACCCAAAATCCCAAAAATATTTGTGGATTTTGGACTTTTACTTAACTGCAGTAATAATCTTTCATTGAGAGCTTTTCAACTATATACCATAAGTGGTACTTATTTTCACTGGTTCCAGAATTATAGCTATATAAAATTTTAATTAATGAAATATTTGAATCTTTCAAGGGGAAAGCACATCGTTTCAAATTCCACTTCATTTCTTTATTCCTTTTTTTTTTTTTTTTTATTTAAATATATTGATTTATTAACAATTATTAACTTGCGATTATAAAAATATTATTACAATAAATAATAATTCGCCGGCCTCCGTGGCCGAGTGGTAGCGTCTCGGCCTTTCATCCGGAGATCCCGGGTTCGAATCCCGGTCAGGCATGAAATTTTTCACATACGCTACAATTCATTTATCTCATCCCTCTGAAGATATACTTAATTGTGGTTCCCAAGGTTAAACAAAAAAAATTGGTATTATCTATTTGCTAATACGAGTAAATCCTCCTTTTTTTTGATAAATTTTCTCTCGTTAACAATATCTACGGATTAAAAAAAAAGAAGTTAAATATTCAAAATTCGACTTAATAAATAAATGAGACTACAAGTAAAAGTAAATATTCTCAATTAAATAATATTTTCCGGCCTCTGTGGCCGAGTGGTACCGTCTCAGCCCTTCATCCCGAGGTCCCGGGGTTCGAATCCCGGACAGGGATGGTATTTTTCACACAAGCTACAATTCATTCATCTCATCCCTCTGAAGATATACTTAATTGTAGTTCCGGAGGTTAAACAAAAAAATAAAAAATAATAATTCAATAATAGGCGTACAAAGAAGTCATGTGACGTCCAATCTGATTTTTATTAAATACAGCGATGTAATTTTTCAAATAAACTGTAACAGTATATAAATAAAGTTTTGAAAATTTTTAAAACTTTTATTTTTAATTTTGTTTTTCATACAAAATTTTTGTATTTATTTAAATTTTTTGTTATAATTTTAGTTTTCCTCTCTGTTTGAGATTAGATAAAAATAAAAGTATGATTTAACATGAAAACTGTATGTGAAAGTTTTTTAAACATAACTAACAATTTACATAATTGAACTGTAACCTTTTTATTCTATCTTAAATTAAAATCCTTTACAACTCGATGGAGTCTTACACAACAGATTTTTGGCGTGAAAAATGAACATAATACAAATAGAATTACACCTAATTTTAAAGTGTTTTTTTTTTCAATTTATACAGAGCGTATTACGAAGTACTCTGAGGGTTTCATAATCTGTTCTGTTCGTGAAAATTATAGAAAAAGTTCATATAAATATATGTTCTAAAATGCTTCGTTTGCGATTACTGCTAATAAAAAAAGATTACGCACCGATTTCAGCTACCCTGTGAAATGAAGTCGTAATGAAATTTTTAGAGATAAAAATTAAGGGTCAAAATTAGTGATTTTTTACGGTTTTGACTTGAAAAATCGGATGAAATGGGTTCCAGAATCATATCTACAATAGTTTTTGAGAAATCTGAGGTGAAAACTAATAAATTGGGGTAAAATATACCCTGCTTTTTGTGTTTGATGTACAATAACTTTGTTGATTGGGTAATAAACACTTAAAACTTAAAAATTTTTAAATGTTTAAATTGCTTTCTTAACAATTTCTCTTGAATTTTCAGGTGTAGTTCCTTTCTCATTTTTTTGGAACAATCTTGTGCTATTACTTATTGCGAATGTAGTTTATCGAAAACTATTAGGGAGACAACGATTAAATAAAATATAAAATAAAATAATATATTCCATAAAAAATAATATTACAAAAAATAAAGTACATCATTATTATTATATTTATTGCATCTTTCTAGTAAATTAATTGCAGAATAATTTTCTCCAGAATAATTCGGATGCTATACATTAAAATCAGTTTCCTTCAAAAGGATTTAGGTACTTGCTTGTTATCACACCGCCATTTTGGTTACATCCTTGGTGCAACTTCTTCAGATGTCATGAGAAAATTAATAGTAACGTTTTTTAAAAAAAGTACACTTTAATAAAAATAAAAATTACAAAATAGTAGATTACAGTTGATTCCAACAATATTTTGATTTTCGATTTAATTATGTTGATTATCTACTGACTACTCGTACAAATATAACCCAATCAAACATAATCTACCCTCGCTAACCTAGTTTAATTAACGTTAAATAGCCGTATTACACGCTATTTGGACGAGTTTAGCGAGCGAAGCGAGCGTAGTATATATTTTGTTAGATTTAATACGTACGATTAGGGTAGATTATGAAGCCGGCCTCCATGGCGCGACTGGTAGCGTCTCAGCCTATCATCCGGGAGCCCTGTCAGGCATTCCCTGTCAGTCATCGAATCCCTGTCAGGCATAGCATTTTTCACACACGCCACAATTCATTCATCTCATCCTCTGAAGATATACCTTAAGGGTATATCTTCCATTCCTTAACGGTGGTTCCGGAGGTCCAAAAAAAAAACGCTTTGAAAACACTTTTATTACTTTTTAGTAATTTAAAGTATTAAAGTATTTTTTCTGGATAAACGAAAAGACTAAATTTTATATTAAATTTATATGAAAGTTGCGGTTCTATCCGTTTGCAACAGCATGACGGGAGAACCGAGTGACCGATCGTTTTGAAATTTTCAAGATGCATTCGTGTTTTCCCAGCGAGGGTTTTAAGCGAAGATCGAGGCCCGTAACCTCGTTAGAGATGAAGTCGTGAATTTTTCCTCTTGAACGATGACCTATCGTTTGTAATTTCGTTTATCTAGTTAAAAATAATAGAGTACGCGTTTTATAATATATCTGATTTTCAGATCTCTAACTTGACTCTTTCACGAAATACAGGGTATTGGAAAGGGGAAACGAAAGAGATATGTGCATCTACACCCGGAGCGTATCATATCAGAGCTTCTGTCAGAATCGATAGAAGCGGCGAAACGAGAGCTATTCAGGCTTTAATTGTTATTTATCAGTATTTTTCTCATAACCGTGAAGATAACGAACACAGCAGAGATCCCATTGGCTAAACGCTTCGCTTGTCCTGACCGGCTAGTATCTACATATATAAATATATATAATTTTTTTTTTCAACTAATCTAAACTTTTTTTAATAATATGTAGGTAGTAATTATTAATTTTTTTTTTTTTTTACAACATACAAAAATAAATTACCTTAGAATTCGTAAAATACTTAAACTTTTTTGCTTCCAGGAATTTTAATAAATAAACCAACGCAGAAAAATAGTAAAGTTCTTGAGAATTTTGATGTTGATTTCTAGATAATAAATTCCTAGAATTTGCGGATGTAAATATGTAAATATAATATATTAAATCGTTCTTTCTGTTAAATTACAACTTATAGTACAGTAATCAATATAAAAAACAATAATTATTTAAACATAGTTTTCGAAATAAAACGCAAAGGGAAACGGTAAAAAACTATTTTAACTGTAGTAGTGTAGATAGACATTATATTTACAAAAAAAAAAAAAAAAAAGTAGTAACTAGATAAAAATATTTCTAAATAAAAATAAAGGAAAGTAAATATATAAGAAAATAATAAAGGTTAGACTGAACAAAAATAAAGAAGTATGCTTATTAAAAAATGTGAAAACAAAATTATCCTCAAAAGCATTGACGTTGCCTAAATTTCCATCCTTGGGGTTGCAAGAACAGTTATTTATATTTTTTATTTTTTTTCTTTACTCTTATTCTTGAAACCCTTGTATAACCACTGTTTTATCATTTTCGTTTATATATGAAATAATTTTTTTATAATAATCTATGCTTTTTATTTTTTTATGTAATTATTTTTTATATTTTTTAAAAACCGACTCATCCAAGGTTGCAGCAATAAAAAAAAAAATCATACCTTCCTATGTAACTGAGACAAAGTATTAATTGCAACCGCAAAGTAATCGGGATATCATCTAATTTTTTTAGATGTGATCGGCCGTGATCTTGAGTCGATGCGCATAACGGATAACGCCTCTGTGCCACTGTTAGTCAGCGCAATGACGACAATTCAGCAGTAAGCATAGGTTTTTTTTGCGGTGATCAGAGTATAAATCAGTTATAACTGTTCAACGGACTTTCTGACATATTTATACCGATAATTCCTCTCATGCAAACAGCAATAGTCGGTGGTACTAGCAGTTTAAGGAATCTGGCAACGAAGAAGTGAAAATATCGTTCGGACGCCCCAAAGCGAGTGACGAAGCGTTTGAGCGTTTGCGCCAAAGTTGTTTAAGCCCTAAAATATCAATTTCTAGGCAAAGTTTACAGTTAGGAATTCCAAAGATAACTATTCAAAATGTGTTTCAAAAGCGTTTACATAATTTAGCTTAAATATCAAATTATAATTAGATTTGAATACTAGATCGTGGATACCGGTATTCTTTGGTGGTTTGGTTTCAATTAACCACACTTCTCAGGAGTAGTTGACCTGAGACTGTATAAGACTACACTTCATTCAGATTCATACATATCATCTTCTGAATTAATAGCTTACGATAGTTCCGGAGGCTAAACAGAAAATGAGAGACCTGAAGAATTGAGTCTGTGATTTTTATGGAAAATCAATTGTTAGCGTAGTTTATAAACATTCAGATAAAACTTCTGTCTTTTCGATTTATCTCGGTCGTAAAATTACGATCTATTTAATTATAATGAATGGAAGATATAGATAAATTTTTTTTTTGTCATCAGTCATTTGACTGGTTTGATGCAACTCTCCAAGATTCCCTATCCAGTGCCAGTCGTTTCATTT
>JAAAKQ030193956.1:0-11990 GCA_010016005.3 Zanna intricata
CGCGCGCGCGCGCGTGATTTTTTAATAACAAATACAAATATGCACTCAAGCACACTTGAAGTGTCTGAGTAGACCTGAACGTCTATCTCATTTAATACACAGATACTGTTTACGATTCTTTAATTGAATCAGTTCAAAAACATTTCATAGGCAAAGAAGATACGAGGTATTCGTTTTTTTAATTTTTTAACTAAATAATGTTTAATGATTAATTCGTATATAATTGTTTTTCTGTTTCTTTGTTATTTATCAAAATGAATAATAATTTTTATAATTTGAAAATTTTTTTAAAGAAATTATATATGATCATTTTAAATAATTTTGTTTTAAATTTACGGAAAAACTAATACTACTAAAAAAACTAATAATCGTTTCGTATTTATTTGTTCTAGGTATATTACAAATACTAACACTTTTGAAATTAAAAGATTCATTTAATCTCTACTTCATGAAAATTGGAACAGTCGTTCTTGAGTAATGTTGCCATAAAAATATTTAAATATACATTACATTCCGCAATTAAGCATTCCGCATATCGTGCCTCCTTACTAGCAGATTGGAATACATCTGTGGGAAGTCACTGACGCATCCACCGACTTAATATCTACATTTAAATGTAAGGAACTATACAGAGTGTTCAACTTAATAGAGGCCCCTTGCTTAGTAATTTGTAACAAAAGCATATTTTTGTTAAAACGCATATATTGGTGTGAGATGGTAAAATAATGTAGAAGATGTTGGTACGACTGGAGCTGAAATGGGTAGAACTGTTTATTGCCTGCACATTTGAATATTGTCAGTCTCTGTCGAACATTGGCTTTTAAACAAGATTGCTTAATCGTGTATTTTTTTTTAAAATGCTGTTAACTGGTAAAGAACGTGTATCCGTGATGGAAATTTATTTAGAGACGAAATCTGATGTTGTGTTTCGGCAAAGTTCAGGAGAAATTTGAAAAAGAAACACCAATAAGAATTGTTAAGTGATTTATAAAATTTCGTGAAACACGTTAGACAAAAAACGTGCTCGACACAGGTCAATTTTAACGATACAGATCATACAAGATACTAAAGCGACAGTTATGAGATCTAATAAATCTTTGTGGAAATTAAACTGGGAAAAGAACATTTCAATAGGTTCAGCAGTGAATGTTGAAGTGTTATCCGTATCTAATGCACGTCTTCTACGGGCTAACTAATACTGACTATACTAAAAGGTTCACTAATGTGATTGGTTCAAGAATTTATTACAGCCAACAATGGATTTTAGATCAAGTGTTTTTCATACATGAAGCATAGTTTCACCTTAATGGCTATGTTAAAAATCAGAAATACCGGAACTGGGATACTGAAAACTCGCACATTTTCTTTGAATCTCCTGTACACCCACAAAAAATAGACTTATGGTGTGCGATTTCAAGGCGATCAATAAAAGGACCCTAGTTTTGTGAAAATACTGTGGATGCTCCCATTTATCAAAATGTTATCCAACAGTTCATAGCCTTATTTTAGAGAATAAATGTGACTACTGGTTGCAATAGGACAGCGCCATTTACCATACAGCTCTACTTTAACTGTCAGCTCTACTATCGAGATGCTATAGGACTTTTTCTGCGCAAGAATAATTTCTGAAGGATTATGGCCACCAAGATTCTCTTATCTGGCTAGTCCAGATTTTTTCTGAGAGATTATTTAAAAGAATCTTTTTATTAGAGCAATCCACACACCTTGCATGTAGTAGAAGTAAACATCAACCAGGAAATAAAACAGGGTGCAGCTAAGGAGAGTTGACAAGTGCATAGAATTGAATGGACATCACTTTCAACACATTCTCTTTCAACATGTACTCGTATGCATGTATATATGTATAATAACATAAAATCTAAAATATATATATATATATATATATATATACATCTGATAACATAAAACTAGCCTAAATGGGCTTAATATTTTTGATATTATTTCGGTTAATTTTCGGAAAAACTTTACCAATATGTATCCGTTGCTTTATAAGGCAATGTATACATAGAAACACTTAAATACATACACACGTTTATAACAAATTATTTCTAATTTTTCATTGTGTTAATACCTTTTTTTTTATTAGCAAACGGTAAAAAATTATTATAATTTTGATAAAAAGTGTGAATACAATTTTTATTTACTTAATTATATTATATATTTCTATACATAATAAATTAAAACACTGAATAAAATATTAAAGGTCATTAATGTACTTTATACGATGTACAGTGAATTAGAGTAATTTAATAGCATTCTAGTCAATGTATAGTACAGTTCATGCCAGCTCATCAAGCCAGCTATATAATAATCCTTAATTCAAAGTTTCACGGCCTGCAGCGGCAGACTGCCTGGTTCGGAGCAGCTTTTAGGCTTAACTTCCCTTCATTCTCAAAGCCGCCTCTTCTCTTCGTGTTGTCTAACAACCATCCTAAATCGAGTACAGTATTTAAAGCAACGCTCTTCACCAACGGTATACTCCCATCCCTTAATTTTGACTCCTTTGACAAACATTAATAACAGTAACTTTATTACATATTAATGCGACAACATTGTAATTATTTTGTAACTAATTTATTAAAATATAATAAACATATTAATTATAATCTGATCAGAATTAGGATTACTAAATTTTTATTCCTTACTGCAATATTTTTCCAATTTAATTAACTATATATAATTCCTAGTTCTTGGATTTTTTATTTACTATCTTCAGAAAGAGCAATTATGTCATAAAGATTTGTAAACTAGAAAATATTTTGTCTTTCACCCAAATAAATGCAATCCCAAAAAAAAATATTTTAGCGAGGGTATTAGAATATTAAATAATAATAAAGTTCATGGTTAAAAGACCTTTTTCTAGCAAAGAATTTAATTTATACTAATTTTAGAATTAGTTTTACTGATAATTACAGAATATATATATATAAACATTTAATTGGAAAATAAGTAAGGTAATGAGAAAAATAAGTAATAACGAGATTTCCTTCTATTACTGGGCCATTGGGGTAAGAGTTAAACTTTAAGCTGTGTGTAGCTGAAAGAAAAGTTTCACCTTTTATTTATTTTAATTTTATATATATATATATATAAATGTTAAGTTTAGTAATAATTTTATGTTTATTATTTATTCAGATAAAATCTTAAGACTGAAATTTTTTAATATTCCGATATAAAGTTAAATAAATTGAAATTCAGTTATATATAACATTAAAAGTAGTTAATAAAATGAAATTTAAACAGAACTGTATAAAGTTAACATTTAAAAGAAAGTCAACACAATATTTATACTTCATTTAGCTTAGAGCTGCTTACAATAAAATAAGCTACTTCTTTCCATCTTAAACTGTTTACTTAAGTAGAAATACTATTTAGATCAATTAAAAAAAAATATATTAGAAATTAATTATTTATTCAGGTTTAATGTATAAATTATTTTCAACGCTTTAAGCGCTGAAAATGTAAAACTAATGTTTTCATTTTAACTAAAACTTTCAAATTTGATTTTTCAATGGCAATATAATAGATTACGATCAAACAAACCAAATATCGCAATATACATTAAAATAAAAACAGTTTTTTTTTTTTAATTATTGCATAGACATCCTATCTACCCATCCTCAGTATCTCCTAAATTCCTGTAAGTATAATAAAACTAATTGTATAAAAAAAACCAATTATATTTTATAGCTGAAAAAGAGTTGCATAACTTTCTCGCATTTGCACTTGATAGGTTTTTACTTTAAACATGCCATATGGCTTTTAAGTATTATCGCATAATTATGCAATATTTATAGTCTAACTGTGAAAAAAATCGAACTATTCAATAAAAAATTTGAGTCCGTTTTACCCTTTTATCAAATAATAATAATGTACAGTAAAATGTCAAACCTTGGGGAACAAAAACAGGCGTAAAGGATGATGATGGTTCATCACCACTTCTTTTTAATTGTGTATTTGAAATACAGTAAGGATTCGAAATAAGAAAGTAAAATAATGAAAAATTTTGCCAATAAAATTGGGAAGGAAGATTTTTTCCCTCTTTCCTGGGATCGGATCCACAATTAAGTATTTCACAGTCCGAAAGCGTGTCCAATGCCTCTAATGGGCCTCCCCACCTGATGGCGTCTGTTCAGTATGGCAGGTCAGCCTATCGGGTCCGGATCATTTTGTATTTTGCCCATTCTAATGGGGGAAAGTCATTACTGACCTCCCCCACCGGTATCGGGTCTTCTAATTTTTGTTTAGCTCCCTAGGGGTCCACGTTCACTCATCAAGAACGGCCCACCTATGTGAACCGTCCCTCCTGAGCAGGGCTGCCCTCCACTCACCTAACTTCTACTCCGATCTTCTCGGTACTTTTCTTTTATTATCCCAAAGAAGAAGGCTACGATTGTCTCATAATTTTCTTTTCCTGAAAGCATTCGCCCTATGATGTAATCGGTGTTCCTGTTGTTCTCTATTGTCCGCCTTGCTTCCTCCCATCGGCAACACTCGAACGCCACGTGCTCTGCAGTGTCGACTGCATAATATTTACAGTTAGCATCCAATGCCCGTCTTTTGCAGAATAGATGAGCACGGAATGCCCCATAGTCGGTCAGGAATTGTGTGATCCCATAGTTTAGTTTACCAAATTCCCCACCGAGCCAGAGCCATTTGTCCTATCTACCTACCTATTTGTATTTGAGGAAGTACAAAAAAACAGAATTGTAAGGTGGGAAGGATAAGAGAACGGGAACAAGGTGGTCCGAGGAAAGGCGAAAAACGCAACCGAAAAGATGAAAAAGTATTGGAAGACGAGGAAACAACAAAGGAGAAGGGATGAAATAGTTACGTAGTCCTTAGGCGGCCATAACAAAATAACAATAATAATTTATTTCTCAAATTTTGTTTTACATAATACAATATCTTAGAAGTACATTACAAACATAAAACTACGTACAAACTCCATACAAAAAAAGTATTTCGTATGAGAAATTAGGTATCCAAAGTAGAAAATTCCGTGTTGGGTATTACCATCAAAATTAAAAATAACAAAAAATCTATAACTTAAAATAATTAATCATTTTAATGCTATCAGCATACTTTATGTCACTCAATAGAATCTTATTTTCTTAATTTACAGTAATTTTCTTCAAGCATTGCATTCTATTACTCAAATATGAATTTCTTATTGTCTATTTTATAACTTATCTTATCTAGTTATTTATTTATCTTATTTTATTTCTATTATCTACTTCAAATAACCAAAAGAATAATTTTACATTAAACTTAGTTCTGTTTTACATTTTTAGTAATAAAAAACATACCGGCCTCCGTGGCGCGAGTAATAGGCGTCTATGACTTTCATCTGGAGGTCGAGTTTGAATCCCAGTCAGGCATTGCATTTTCACAGCTAAAAAATCGCCATTTCATCTCATCTTATGAAGTAATATCTAACGGTGGTCCCGGAGGCTAAAGAAAAATGCTGTAGAAATGTTTTAATAATTCAAGTCTTATTTTAGGAAATACAAAAATGTCTTTTTTTGCATAATTTTCTTACATCTTCTGTATTATTAATTCTAACAATCGTACTTCAATTAAAGAAGACCCTTAAAACTTTAAAACATATACATACTAAAAGGGGAAAATATTAAGTTTCTTAAAAAGGGGTAAAGATTTTACCAGTTGATTTTTATATGAAATTAATCTAATTATATATTTCTGAGTAATAAAGGTTGGTTTTGTATCTACATAAGATACATACATCTGTATCTGCATGATGGACCATACATTAATCTTGACTGGATTAGTGTATGATTTAACATTTTTAATACCTTCGGAGAACAAAAATTCTTTAAAAAATGAAATCCGTGAATACTTACAACTAATTCTTTTTTTATTTTTTTAAAATTCTCAATCCATCAAAAATCGCTAATGATGTAATTCCGGATATTTACATTTAGATCATTTTAACATAAAACTTAAATTACGATATTTAATATAATCTATATAGTTCCGTAAGCCTTTTAATTAAAAAGTTAAATAATTATGTTTTGCTACATTTAATGTTATTTCATTCTTCATTAACCACCATCAATTCTTCAATGTCCTTTTTTTATTTATGCTTCATAAAGTGCTGTATCATCAGAAAACGCTATTCTACCCTTGAAAATTCCATAACATAGACCATTTATGTAAATAATGGACATTATAGCACCAAATACAGAACCCTGTAGTATTCCACGTTTTACAACCCCTAAGAAGTTACTTGTTGCATATTCTCACTTGTCAAACCTTCCAGATAAGATTTAAACCAATTATTACAAAGTCCTCTAACTTTAGATTTCCATAAGTAATTCAAAAATATTTTATATATTACTACATGTTAAAGCTTTCCTCATATCTATAAAAAAAATTCGCATTTACACTTGATAGTTTTTTTACTTTAAACATGCCATATGGCTTTTAAGCCATATGGCAGCTGCTTGACTGTTTCTAGGTAAAGTAACCGAAGTTCCAAACAATTTAAAAAAATGTAATTCTAAAAATGGGTTCCATGGTACCCTCTTTTTAAAAACTGTTTCCATATCGTCTACAATAGTCAGTTTTTTGAAGTTGAAAATTAAAGTTAGAAAAATTCATATTTTAAGTACTGGTCCCATTCACCTATCTTGTTTTTGTGGACTTAAAGTTCTATTTATTGGAGTAATTATTTACTCCAACAAATTCACACGGTTCGGTGTGATGTTAGTCATTAAAGCTAAAAAAAACTGTGACATCCGCTTACCAATGAAAACCCAATATTGTAGTATTATATCTGCATACTCTATCGCTAATGAAAAACCTCTGACTGAGTCACTCATTAATGGATCACTAATTAACCCAGTTTCGTAATAGCTGGAATATTTAAATTTGGTGTAATTATACAATAATGGATCATTAGGAAAACAAAGCCAAAGGTAATTTGATTAAGAAGTTAAAAATAAAATTCCTAACCGAAAAACATCGCCCGCCTGAAGAACGGATATTGGAATTAATTCTTATAAATTTTTAAAATTACTTTTATGCATGAAGAGGTAAAAAAAAATTTTTGTGCGATTAATTACATTTAAAACAATATACTTTGTTCCAGGTTACAAATCCAGATAACTTACGGCAATACCAGGATATTATACACCCTCATGGTCTTGTAACATCCTCTTTGGGATTAAGGTTGCCGGTAACGCCACACTATTTTTATAAAGGCAGGATGAAAGTGAGATGTGTAGCAAGCCTTTCACCTGTACTTTGGCAAGGAGATCGTGAAAGCGTAGTTGAAAGAGTTCGGCCACTTTACGAAAATCGAGAAGCTTTATTACTTGGTAAGCAAATACAATGTGTGTCAGTGTATGCTATGCGCGTATGGAATTTTGTGTTATCTTTGTGTGAATTTTAAAAGCTGTTTCTACTTTATATTATAAGTACTTGATACATAGATGGTATTTCTATATAATTTTTTAAAAAATGTATAACAAATCTAAAGAAAAATTTTGTTTAAAACTTAATATTTAACTTAAAAAGATATACTCGTTTACAATGTAATACGTAATATCTATGTATATGTTGGTATTTGAGCAATGAACATACATGAAACTTAAACAAAATTCATCAAATTCAAAAGAGAAGGGAACATATCCGTTAACCAAATTTAACAGTTCGAATTCCAATAAAGAAATTAATACTTTCGTAAAAAAAATACCAACCTAAAATTCTGACAAAGTATTGAATGACTTTCCCGGCTATGTTAGGATTGTAAAATCTTAAAAATTGTAAAATAAAAAACTCTACAATTTTTAAAAAAGAATGTACTAAAATAAATAAGTGAAACAAAGTGGTAAAAAAAAAATCGTAAAAAATTTTACGAAATTGTAAAATATAATAACTTGTATTTGAGTTGTAATTATGTTCTTACACAATTTATCCGTATAAAAAAACTTTTAATAACAATAATATTCACCAAAATTATTTTTAAAAACTTGTAATAAAAGAAAGAATTTTTAATTTGCCCAAATTTTTAAAATTTGGGAGCCAAGTACCTCAAGGAGTTTTTTTTATTGATTATGATGATTACCAAAATAAGATTTAAGCATCAAAATTACCAAATTCTGAATAAGATTTTTTTTTTATAGACTTATTTACTCTGTAGAGAAAATTTATTAATGAAGATAGAATCCCTAACAAAAAAAGCCATTTAACAGAAAATTGTTAAAAAATATCGAAAAAATAAAGTATAACTCTTATGAAAGTAATAAAAAAAAATTCTTCTCATTTTGGGTCCAGGATATAATATAGATGGTAGAGCACGTTCGATTTTAACAGCCCTTTAAATTAAGAAGAAAAATTAAAAAAATATAATAATAACAAAAACAGAATATATATTTTTTAGAGATGGGGAATAAATTTTAAGAAAAATATTTATAAGTTAAAATTAATACATTTCCTTTAGGAAAGTTTTCTCAAAATCGAACAATCCCTTCAATAAATGCTAAATAAGAAAAAGAAAATGTTCAAAAATTTTTCTGCATTTTAGGTGTAGGTTATAATTTTAAAAACCATTGTAGACATTGACTTGATACATTTATATACGAAGTATAAACTTTTAAAGATTTTTTGTTAAATATTTAAACCGAAGGGAGTAATGCAAAAGAACCAAAAACATATTTCAATTTTAAAATGGGGGAGTAGATTTTAAATATATATTTTTTTATTATTAATATAATTATGCATTGCCGTAAACTATTTTAATAAAATTTCTCTAAAATGCTTTTGAAAATAAACGAAATATTTTCGCAATATTCCTTCTCACCTCCTTAAGAAATCCTGAAAATAATTAATATGATCAATACCCCATAAATAGAAATAATTGAACCAAATTTGAAAAAAATGGGTTTGATCGATTCTGAGGTGTAAGGCCAAAAGCAATGCGACACAAATACATACGTACGCAAATACATATGTTTATTTGGTCTATCTGAAATAGTTGGACATTAAAGATTTTCAAAAAAAAACAAAAAACCCGGTGTCCTATTTTTGACACAATCATCATACTCTCCATTTTAATATAGCTATTCTAATTATATTTGCCGGAAAGGTGTGTGTGTGAAATTGTAGAGTAGTAGTGTAGAATAAAACTGTAAGATAACAGTTAGTAAAACAAATTAGTATAATTAAATACATTGTAATAGACAATGATTATACATAATATTTACATAAAAACAAAAATTATCTAACATGTATGACCTGATATTGAATGTTAAAATAACCTTTTTAATAAGTCTTTGCTCTCTCAAGCTCAAGAAAATAATCAAAACATGAAAGATAGATATGTAATCTGCTTAGCAAACTGAGTTTGAAAGTCAATCTGTATACGGAATGTTAGATTGTCTTTCTGAAATTAAAGTTTTCTCCTTCATATGTTTTTAGCACTTTAGAAATATAAACCGGTATACAAAACCATTTTATCCAGTATTACCTTTTCAATAATAGCTTAAAAATAAATTCCGAAGGACGATTTTATAAAATTGAACAGCTTGTATCTATAGCAAATGTTTTTATTTAAAGTTTTAGAAACGTTTACGGGAATAACAGAATTCATGTTTATCCTGTTTTAACCATTTTTCAATTGTTTAAAAATACTTTTTACATGTGTTTTAATACAATTATGAATTTATCCTGAACTTAATATTCTATTACAACAGAAGATATATGGAAACTAGGATATAGAACTTTTATTTTCATTTAATCCTCTTATGAGTGGTTGAAAAGGAAATTTCTAAACGTAAAGTAAATATCACTGTGAGTATTATTGTAAAAAGTTATTTCTGACTAATTTTTAAAGATGCGTTTCAGTTGGAACGAGATGTAGTTTTTAATAATCGGTTTGCATAGGTTTTTTCACCTCACCAATTATTAAAAATGAGTGGGGAAAAATTCCTTCCTGTTAGCTTACACACTTTAATGGAAAATCAACTAAACAAATATTAATCGTTAGACACAAAGAAATTATATTACAAGTATTAAACGTTTTAAAAAATCCATTCTATATAAAATTATATTAAGAATAAATAAATAATAGAATGACCCAGAATTTTTTATAGAAATACTTTCAGGAAGAAGTATCACAACTTAAAAAATTTGATAAAAATTTAATTACGGGACCATAGTAAAAGAAAGAAATTAATAATCAAATAATATTAACGATTAAAAATCCAACTTACCAGAAACTGAAAATCAACCCAAGATCTTTTAGCTTAATTGAAAGCCATCATCAAGAGTTAGACACCATCATGACTTTGATCCTAACGGTATACACATATGGTCACTTAGTAACGGACAGATGGCGTCAATGAAGAGAAATTTTCTCTCCAAATCTGAAAATGCCGATAAGAACGCAACTACACGTTAGCTAAGGAATGGGGTTTTATTTGGGGAAACTAAAGGTTTTATTCATACCATCTAGGACAAGGTCATTGCGTTGAACAATTATAAAAAGTTCATCGAAAATTAGAACATCAGTGATGAGTGCAGAATATGCCACCAATCATCAGAATCAATTTATCATTTGATAACTGGATGCTATAATTTGACTAACACGAAATATCTGTATCGCCATAATCTTACACTAATTTGCAGCCTTTTAGATGTACTTTGAGGTTATTTAGAAGGGAATTTTATTTTATTTCTTTTTAAAATTATTTTATTTATTTTTTGGTTCATAATAACATTTTCAATGTTTTCAAAGCTTTAAAAATTCAGCTCTTGGACATTGTTCATCAGACATTGACATAAACACTATGACTTGTAGATGACAGGGAGCATTGTCCTTATTATGAATGTAAGACCTGCATTGGAAAATGAGCATTATATAATGTATTATGATCTCCCCACACATATTAAAAAATGTATTGTGGCAAACAAGCCAGACATTAGTCTACACAAAATTAAAGAAAAAACTGTTCTTCTCATTGATGTCACTCACCCATCTGATGACAATATTAAAGCTGATACAGGTAAAATAACCAAGTACAACTCTCTGGCAATAGAATATAAAGCAATTTACAGACTGAACTCAATAGAAGTCATTCCCATTGTCATAACAACAAGTGGATTAATAAACAAAAATTTAGACATACATGGAAAAGGTTGGCCTGGAGACATACAGGATTCTACGAAAATGTGTTGAATGCACCATATCACTGAATAAGGTATGCCCCATTGGCCCCTCATATATGAAATATCTCCGAGACATTTTAAAATAATAACAATACATCATATTCTACTTGAAACCCAATTTGAATAAAAAAATTCTTAGCTACTAAAAAATAACAGTATAATAATTCATTATTTCCCAAATATAAAGCTAATTTTTAATTTAAAGTTATCTGTTCCAATCGTATTTATGGATTTGAGTCACTTAAAGAATTAAATATACAAGCAGCACTCGTTAGAATTGTTTTCTTTAACAGTAATTGTTTTTATTACATTAACAGTCAACTGATTATATTAGCTCATGACTTTTTCTTGCTATTTGTTATGGATTACTCTCTCTCTCTCTCTTTTTCTGTTTAGTCTCTGGAACCACCGTAAAGTATTACTTCAGAGGATGAATGAGGATGATATGTACGAACGTGAATCAAGTGTAATCTTGTACAATCTCAAGTTGACTACTCCTGAAAAGTGTGGTTAATTGAAACCCAACCAAAGAACACCTATATCCACCTTCTAGTATTATAATTCGTATGAAAACAACTACTCGTACCTTTACTAGGATTTGAAACTTAGAAGTCTCGACATAGAAATCAGGTTTTTTTTTTTTTTTTTTTATTGTTTAACCTCCGAAACCACAATTAAGTATATCTTCAGAGGGATGAAATGAATGAATTGTAGCGTGTGTGAAAAAAGCCATGCCTGACCGGGATTCGAACCCGGGACCTCCGGATGAAAAGCCG
>JAAAKQ030193967.1:0-11990 GCA_010016005.3 Zanna intricata
TTTCAGGCATATGTTTATTGGAAACTTTTTTCTTATTTTTAGATATAGAATCCATTTCTGAGAGATTGCCGTGCAGTCTTGATACACCCTGTATGTCTTGTGTGCCTGTAGGTTTTCCATGGGTTCATCTTCAAGAGTCTCACTGTTGATTTCTTCTTTGCATTAGCCTCTGCCAATATGCAGCATTTTACATTTATTAATACCGAATTCCATTTTCATAATTGTGTTTATTTCTTTGGTTATGCACAAAAGACCTCTCATTTGTGTTGATTTGGCTGTATACAGTTTTATATTGTCAATATATAGCAAGTAATTTATTTTGAAAATCATTAGTTCTTTACTCTTGGAAGTGTAACCACATTGGGTGTCATTTAGAACTGACAATAGTGGGTTAAGATGTAGGCAGTACCACAAAGCACTTAACAAATCACCCTGGAAAAGCTCTCTTTTTATATCAGTTTTTCTTATCTGAATTATTATTAAGTACTAATTTTTATTATATTCTTGTCTTCAGTTTTTTTACAAAAAGTTGTTGAAAGGTTCTTGTACCAATTAATCATGAAAATTACAGAGTATATTTTAAAATTTGTTTTTTTATAATTACACCTAGCTGAAGGAGGAGTTTTAAGATCGATTGGTGATATGGGAGCTGTCGTGACTGGATTAACCTTGGGAGCAGCTGGCATAGGTCGCAATTCAATTAATCCTGCAGTTCAGAAGAAAACAACACAGCTGAAAAAAGAATATCCACTTGTTATGGACACTAAACTAAAAATAATAGAAATACTCCAGGTGATTTGAGTTTTTGGTTTTTATTAAAATTTTATAAAAAAAATGCTTTGAATAATTGTAGTTGTAATTGTGTCATTATTATTCTGTTTTACATTTTAAGCCTCATTTTCTGATATTTGCTTTCAGCGAGTTGAAAAAATCAGTTCATTTGCTGCTCTGACTGGAAGATTGTTGTGTCTAATTCTATTAGCGAAACAGGGAAGCACAATTTTTCTGAAACTTAAGTTTTTCCAGATGAAAGTGATTATGGCACTGGACATTTTTTACAGATTGCCTTTTTCTTCTTTACTTAAGTTGTTATATGTGTGTTATCTCTTCTACTATAAACTGCTATCTTAAATAAATTGATGCCTTTTTGAATAAAATGAAAAAAACTCTCTAACTATGTACTACTTATAATGAACTAAAATTTAACTTTCTTAGCTGTGCTAATATAGAAAAAATTCTATACCGGGCACTAATGTAGAAAAAATTAAAAATCTCAAACTTCATAACATCTTTGCAAAAAATTTGGATAATTGGATTACCTTTATTCTAGAAGTGCATATCAAATACACACTGTAGTTTGAGTGAGGTAATTTTTTTTTTCTTCATTTATTTGGTTGTTTTTTAGTTTATTTATCTTCTCAATTAATGTAATTATAACAAAGAAATTATTCTTTTTTTACAGATAGAATAAAATCTTTTAGTATTTGATTATATTTATTATTTAGAGAATTTTTACTTTGAATTTTTACTAAAAATAACATTAGATGTTATTTTTTTTATCTTACCCGATAATAGATATTATCAGGTAATAAATTTTTATTTTGTACTAGTGAAAAACACATACAAGCTGTGTTTTTTAATTGAGATAGTTAAATATGATTAATTTATCACCTCTAATCTGCCTTTGCAAACAACTATCTTATATGTTGAGAACCATAGAATTTATTATATCGTTACTTAATTTTTTTATACTCCTTGAAAACATATCCACCATAAAATCTGAATGTGACCATTAGTAAATGATATAAACAGATATGGATTGACTGATTTATTGTTCATTTCTGATATGAATTTGCAAAAAGCAGATTCTTTTTGATTTTCCAATACGAATGAGTATTCATATTGAAAATAGTCGTATACAAGTATTGAAGATACTCGTATACAAATGAGTATCGGGCTGAAATCCAAGTGTAGGATACTAGCCTATATGTACTTCAAGTGTTCCCTGGAGCATATTTTCACAATCTTATATTGAAGTTCTTTAAGCTTTTTATGGTAGTTTGAAAATAACAACTGATCTTCGCATGAATCGTTTAATTATACTTTTCCTTGTGAAGATCTGCTGAAGGTATCACTTGATTTTATAACCAATTATTCAGTTTCAGCTAGCTTACAGTGTATATTCTGAATTCATATTTTTAATTTTGATGCTGCATATTTGTCCAAAAGTTTAAAGATATTAAAATGTCAAATAGAAGTTTCAAAAAATTTATTTTATTGTTCGAATTTCAAAGTTACTATCTTTCAAGAGAACTTAATGTTAGTTTTTCTAAGTCTCACTCCATTTTATTTTTCATATAACTTTTTTCTAATTTTTTTTTTCTTTTTTTTTTTTTTAGTTTATTTTAGATGTAAGGTTGGATTATCGAATAAGCTGTTTGTTATCAATATTTAAACAAGAATTTGATGGAAACGAGAACAAAAATGTTGGTGAATCTATGCCTATTGAACCAAAAACTATTGATCTAGAAAGAATTGGGACTCAGGCTGAAGGGATATTTGGAAACAGGTATAATAGTCAACATTTTATATACATCAGTATAATTTTTCAACGATCTGTTTTAAATATATTTGGATTTTATTATTTATAGTTACTTTTTATACTTATTGGTTTCAATGATACCGTAGGTTGGCAAATAAACAATACCAGAAAATAAAGCGACTTGTATCACAAAAGACAAAGTTTGTTAAGATTTATATCTCTCAGATAATCTAATGGAAATATTGCCATTTTAAAAGCCTTGGCTTTTAAATGACTGACAGATTTTAAATGAAAACTAGCCATTGTGACATAAGGATATTTTATGTTATATTTTGATGGTTTTTACAGCAGTCCGAGTTCAATACTTTATTTCATAAGTCTCATAACTTTATTAATGGGTTATTTAAAACAATAATAATTTAATTAGATTTAAGAACAGCAGTTTTATCTATGATATAAGTATTTTTTTAACAATCTTTTGATTGTTTGCTCTAATAAGACAGCTGCTTTTAAAAAAATGCTGTTTCTTTTGATAAAGTTGGGAAATCTCCTTTTGCCTTGAACTATGTATTTAAAAAAAAAAATTATTCAATATGTTTATAATTTCATTAATGAAACAAAGGTTATGGTAGAATTTCTGTGGCCATCTCAGCTTTCTGTTAGAGGACACATTTGCTTCATAGTGTTCTACAGTGAAACTCCAG
Source organism: Zanna intricata (assembly GCA_010016005.3). Lineage (NCBI taxonomy): Eukaryota > Metazoa > Arthropoda > Insecta > Hemiptera > Fulgoridae > Zanna > Zanna intricata. The sequence continues at coordinate 3,247 of JAAAKQ030193967.1, forward strand.
TAGTGTGATAAAAAATACAGTGCTTATGCTGTATTCTAGGCTGATTGGGGGGAAGTCAGTATAGGAATATTATATTGGTTATATTATTGATTTGCTTAAAAATGTTTTTTTTTTTTTAATATAAAGCACTGTGAATTTTTGCTGATATTTATGACATTTTTTCTCATCCAGATGTTCAAAATGTGATAGAGCCTATTTTCTTAGTGGATAAAGATTTTAATCAATTTTCATGAATGTACTGCTATTGTTTAGTGTCACAATATTCATCAATATATTTCTGTAGCATATATTAAAAAGCTCATGAACAGAATGCTCATAAGTTTCATTGCAGTTTACTTCTTATGGTATTTATCGACTATTCTGTTTTTTATTCATTCCTAAAAACTGTAATTAAATATTATGTAAGTGAATGTTGAATTTACTTTTATCAGTGTTCTCAGAAAATCTCAATATTTTCTGTAGTCTTGTAACAATGGTTTAAGATAAATATTTCCTTAATTTGTTTATTTTATTATAGAAGTATGTTTTCTTACAGTGAAGATTGTGCTGCATTAGATCTTGATGGACATGGTGGACGGACATTCCTTAGAGTTCTGTTGCATTTGACTATGCATGATTACCCTCCATTAGTTTCTGGTGCATTACATCTTCTTTTTAGACATTTCAGTCAGAGACAAGAGGTTCTTCAAGCATTCAAACAGGTATGTTTTTTAATGTTTTAGCAAATAAGAGATTTTTCTTTTTAAACAAAGATATACTAATATGTATTTGCATATGTTTTAATTTTTTTTCTGTTTTTATATAAATTTAAAAAATTTGTGAGTTTAAAACTTGAATTCTAGTGAGCAAGTTTGGTGCTTTTAGCACTAAGACTGTAATATATATGGGCTCTGTAACTGGTTGTTGTAAATTATAGATACGGGCTTACATTTCAAATTTGTTCCGCTACTGAAGTAAATTTAATAACATCAGTACATATTCAAATTATTAATTAAATTTTGTGTAGTTCATATTTCATACATATAAGACTGTTAGTGATATTAACTTATTTATATATTCTCTGAATGTATGCTTGTATCATTGCTTTACTGTTATCGTGAAAAAAACATGTCTTAGTACAGTTCTAATAAGATTTAAATACAAAATAATCAGGTGACAGCTATAAAATGTATATATTTAAAAAAAATTTTTTTTTTTGGTTGTTAGCGTTTTTAATATTTGTCTATTGTTGACATATGTATAATCTTGTAAGGCTAATATTTATAATTTTAAATTTTTTTTAGTTAAGGAACAAGATTTTTTTTTAGCTTACTGATAATATTTTAAGTAATATTACGTTAAGTGAAAGGTATTTAATATTCAAATTAAACTATTTAAAACAAAAATTAGGACTATTCAAATTATTATTAAATAACTATAATCAAAATGTTTTTATGTTTTTTTGAAAAAATAAAACGGAAAACCCTGATCCTTCTAGATAAACAAACATAAATGACCAAATGTTATAATCAAAATGGCCAATGTTAAAATCAAAACCAAATGTTATAATCAAATGCTACAATCTGTGCACTATTTTTGGAAGAAAGGTAATAAATTACCAGGTCAGTTTTGCTTAATTGTCTTTGGCATGTGTGAACTATGAAAAATATCATACTTCAAGATATAGAAAAAATAATTTGTGTAAAAATATTTTTATTGAAACTAACAGTTTAGTAGCAAATTCTAAAAATTTAGAACTAAAATGACAGAGTTTATTAGCAGCTTTGTTTTTAGTTTCTATAAATATTAATTTGATTATAATGTTCATTATAAAAATAGAAATAAAAATGTGTATTTATGATGTTTATGTGTGAAAAATAAATTTGCTTATCTAGTTATCGCTTTATTTCACTTCCAGAATAGGTAGAATGCTGACATTTTTCACATTTATTTTTTTAATATTATTTTAAAAAAACCAATAAATATTTTGAATATTTATAAAACCTTGTCACTTATCATTAATTATGATTATTATTTTATGATTTGATAATCATATTTGAGTCAATTGAAGATGACCCTTGACCAGGATGGCTGGGTGTCATCTTCAGCTGATGACACCCATGTACAGAAAATCAATGATCTAGTGCTTGCAAATCATCGATTAACTCTTTTTCTGTTTTAGCCTCTGGTTTAGCTACCATAAGGTATTACTTCAGAGGATGAATGAGGATGATATTATATATGAATGTGAATGAAGTGTAGTCTTGTATAATCTCAGGTCGACCACTCCTGAGAACTGTGGTTAATTGAAACCCAACCACTAACGAACACTGGTATCCACGATCTAGTATTCAAATCCGTATAAAAGTAACTACATTTACAAGGAAAATAACTACCTTAAACTCTCGACTTCGAAATCAGATGATTTGTGATGTCGTGTTAACCACTAGACCAGTCCGGTGGGCTAAATCGCTGATTAACTGTCAGAGAACTTGTGAAGGGATTAGCATCTCAGTTGGATCATGCAATGACATTTTGACTGAAAAATTGAACATGCATCAAGTTTCAACAAAGTTTGTTCCTTATTTAATGACCAAACAGCAGAAAGAGCATCCAGTGGATGTTTGTCGGCAACTTCTTAACAGGACATTGTTGATAAAAAATTTATACAGTGGATCATAACGGGAGATGAAAGCTGGGTTTATGGCTACAACATTAAAACAAAGGTTCACTAATAAAAAAATTGCTCATGCATATATATATATATATATGGAATTTACTTAAATGAAATAATAATTGAAAATAGAGAAAGAAACAAACGCTTGGCCTACAATGAGTTTTATTAGCTGTCTCACAAACTGTTATTCTTCTCCATTATAATTGTATAAAAAATGTTGCCATTCAAGTTTTTTTTTTTTACAGATAAGACCAGTTTATTTTATATACATAATTGAATGTGTTAGTAGTATTCAGGATTAAATAAATAGAAAGAAAGAATATAATACGGTTGCTAAAGTTTAGTTTGTTCCTTTGTTTTTTATGGATTTGGTTCTACAATCCAATAGCACAAGGACATCCTCATGGTAGCTAACCAGTGTGCTAGCTGAGGATATGTGCCATAATTGGATATCCTTAGAATAAAAAAATGTCTGTGGTGATATTTCGGAGGTATATCTAGAGGATACGTATTGGACATCCCATGGGACATTCTTTGGATTTTGGATTTGATATTTATAGTCTATAAGGCAACCTAAAGACATAACACATATGAGGATCATTCAATAATTAAACAGACAAATAGCTGTGTAGCAAAAATGGTTTATTAAATAAATACAATTTTTTTTGTTATAATCCCACGTAATCCTCACCAACTTCTCTGTTTTTGTCCCTTTTTATGAGTCTTCTTATCCCCTTGGCGAAGAATTCTTTATTTTGATCTTGAAGCCAGTTTTGTATTTTTTTACTTTACCTTTTTATTGTCATTGAACTTGATGTCACGCAAAGTTTCTTTCATAGACCAAACAGATAAAAATCCAAAGGAGCAAGGTCAGGGCTATAAGAAGGATGAGGTAAGAGCTCCCAATCCACTTTGCCAATAGTTTCCAGTGTCAGTTGTGTTGTATGAGATTGTGCGTTTTCTTGAAGAAGAAGCATGCATTTCCTCTGCCAGCCTGGTCATTTCCTCTTCAGTGCAGGCTTGACTTTGTTCTCAATCATGGCTGAGTTGTATAGGCTGCTGATAGTAAATTGCTTCTCCAAATAATCAGAGAAAATCTGACCATGGACACTGAAAAACATGGTTAACATAATCTTACTAGCCGATGGTTGTGTTTTGAATTTCTTATAGACAGGCGATTCAGGGTGTTTCCACTAAATGCATTGACGCTTGGACTTCAGCTCAAAGTGATGTATCCAAGTTTCATCACAAATTAAAATCCTGTCCAAAAATGCATCACTTTCGTTATTGAAATGATTTTTGAGTTCGGTGCAAATGTGAAATGTTTCAGGTTTGTGATGAATGCTAAGCTCCCTGGGAACCCACCTTGCACAAGTCTTACGGTAGTTCAGTTTGTTTTTAATGATGGAATGAGTTGTGCCAACGTTTATTCTACATTATTCAGCAATTTGATAAATTGTAAGTCATTGGTCTCCTTAGATAAGTGAATCAATACAAAAATATAATGTCGAGCTTGACACTGTTACTGGATACCAGAGCAGTGCTCATCAGTCATGCTTTTGCAGCCACACTTTTCCACCTATGCGTAAAAACTTGCATGGTTCATGCAACTACTGCTATATTGTTTGTTCATCTGAGAATATTTCTGATGATCGTACACTTCCTGAAAGTAAAAATTGGATCAGAGAACGCTGTTCTTTAAAATTACTTTCTTCGAGTGGACCCATCATAACTAAGACTTTAAATGTTATATTTACGTAAATATTAATCGAACAGCTTACTAAACAAACTTCACAAGGTTACCAACTAACACTTACGAAAGGTTCAGTTGCCTGCATTAAGTATTTCCTTCACTAAAAATCTAAAAATATTTGAATGACCCTCGTAGAATCTATTTAGAATATCCCTAGTTCATTATTGGGGTATGGCATTTGCACTCTGAAGAAGAAACATCAATGAAACACCAAAATAACACTGTTCTGAAGCATGAATGTACGTTATACTAAAGTTTTTTTTTTTTTTTTTAATTTAAAAGGTAAAAAACTTTATAGGTTGTCCATCACTATAAAAAAGAGCTATATACAGCAGACTGTACTGAAATTCCTAGTGGCAGTTATAAGTGCCGTCTAAATTATACCTAATTACTAAAATAAAATGATTATTAATGTATTTCAATAATTTATACTTTCTTTTCAATAAAATACCAGTAGTATAAGCATATTTAGGTAGTTGAACAACAGATCTAGAACAAGAAAAGTAATTACACATTGAAGGTAATCGCATCTAAGAAATAAGAATAAGGTGGAATTGCATGGTAGTGACAATTGCTTTTAGTCAACTGAGAATGATAGGAATGCTGGTGATGTCTTAACTGATACTACCATGCCGTGTGAATTGAAACTGAAAGTTTAAAGTTATTACCGAATTGTTAAATCATAACACATATATCCATTGAAGCAATAAGAAAAACTAAACGATTTTATAAATCTGGAACTTCACAGAAAAAGGTTTTTCTATATGCCCTTAAAAAAGTGACAATGATGCAAAGGTGTAGATCTGTAATTTGTCTAAGGATGTGGTATATTATTTAATAGACATTTTTTTTGTGTTATTAAAGAAAAAAAATGCACTGGGTTTTGTAGGATATCATGTGGATATTCCGCTTTTACTGGAGAGTATAGGATATATGGGAGTCATTCTGCTTAACCTGCAATACTTACAGTTATCCTTTGTGTTTCCTGCATATCCTTGGACACATATTAATCATGTGATTAATATGTCAGGGATGATTTTGTGTTACATGCAGGTAGAGTTTATCTATTAGTTACAGCTTTTGTTAATTAAAATTTACACTAAATCCCTCTGTCTATCAGTTTTACCAAATTTATAAATTTTTTCTATACTGAATTCTCTGTAATAACGTAATATGTTTCAATAACCAATGATACAGTGTATGAATATAAAAATATTGTTTTTCAAAGCAAAGTCATGTATAATATGAATTAGTAGTGATAGAATTGTACTCAAAAGTGACAGTGTTAACTACCTGGTTGATGAGAATGCATAGTTAAATAGTATATTAATTGAAAAACCAATGGATAAACTCTTGACAAATGTTTGATATTTAAGTTGAGATTAAAAGTTGTAAATAGTCTATACTTGAAATTTTGCATCTATGGGTATATTTATTTTATAGAGCTTTGGAATAATTGTGTAGGCAAAATTTCTATTAATAGCCTGTTAATGTTTAAAAGGCATTTACCTCCAATACATTTGTTATGAAATATTTAATTGTTTGAGTTGGTAAAAATGTAATATTTTATCTAATTATTTCTCAAATCGTAGTTTTTCGGTTTTTTTTTAATAAATATCCTTAGGAATGAAAAGCGATTGCATTGAATATGTTTCACATGTAGCTGACTTTCCATTAGTACATACTTGTTTGCCTTTCTTATTTGAGTGTCTGCTTTTGGCTAGATAATAAAAAACTAGTTTATTGTTTTTATCCTCAATTTCAATAAATACTTATTTTTCACTCAAGACATTTAATTTTGTTCTCTAAACAGTTTTTTAAAAACTCTACTTATATTTGGATAACAGACATGTTTGAGCAAGTATCTGCATTAGTCGATGGGGCAGAAGCTCCAACTGGCCAGAACTTCATAAGTTTTTTCAGGAGATTTGCTCAATTAATATATTTTTTTAATATGTTCCTGCAATTTTAAAGTAAATTTACCATATGATTTCTTAATTAGAGCTATTGCGTATCACTAATTGCTTATTTTCTAAGCATGGTTGTATGCTTTGTTATAGGTACAGCTTCTTGTATCGGATAGTGATGTCGAATCATATAAACAGATCAAATCAGATTTAGATGTTCTAAGGCAGTCTGTTGAGAAATCTGAGTTATGGGTTTATAAATCACGAAGTGGAGAGGAAGGAGGTAAAAAGGCTAGTACTAAAGAAGATGAAGATGATGCTGGAGGAGAAGGAAGTGCTAGTACTGCTGGAAAACAAGTACTAAGTAAGCAAGGATCAGCTGCAGACCTTGATATTGGTCCTCAATTACACACTGAAGAAGTAGATGAATATGAAAAAATTCAACAGGTACCTAGTTGTTCTTTACTCTTAAGAGTAAGAAATAATAAATAATGTTAATAGTTACCTTGAGTTAATTATAATAAATTTCTAGAATAAAGTATGTTAGTGATAGAATTTATCTGCAATACTAGACATGGCAGTTGTGTCATCAGTTCAGGAATAAATTAAAATTAAAAAAAAAAAAAAAAACCATGATTCATAGAGAATGCTTGTTTTGTACAATTTTTTATAAATAATAGCTATATACATAATAATTTCTTTTTCTTTTTTTTTTTACTTATATATACATATTAAGCTGTTTGCATAAATTAAACAGTTTGGAATCATAGCTAATATTAATTTTTTAAAGAAAAGAATATGACTCATTGATCAAAATTTTTCTTCTGTGGGAGGAATCTGAATGCAATTTAATGAATTATTACTAATTACATGTACTGTTGAATCCATTTTATTGTACTTTTTATTATTACTACAGTATATTTACATTGTCATATTTTCTTATTTAGCTTGTTAAGTGGTACTGATTTTATATTTTAATAGTGGATTATTCATTACAGATATTAGTTCGTATGAATAAATTATGTGCAACTGGGGGTAAGCCTAGAAAACATGAGCAAAGACTTTTACGTAATGTTGGTGTTCATACTGTTGTCCTTGATCTTTTACAAATACCTTATGATCATAAAGAAGATGTAAGGATGAACAACCTTATGGCGATTGCTCATGAATTTCTTCAAAATTTTTGCTTGGGTAATCAACAGAATCAAGTTCTTCTCCATAAACAGTTGGATCTGTTTCTGAATCCGGGTGTAAGTATTGTTAAATACATCTTAATCTTTTATTCCATTCGTTCCTGGGTACATTTATTTTTCAAGCCTTCTCCATTTTCTTGGTTCCTTCGCATTTTTTATTCTTCTCTCCATCCTGTGTTGTTTCTTTATCTCTGTGTATATCTTCATTTATCTTTCCATTTTATTCTTGAATTTCCTCTATATTTTTCAATAATTTTTCCCATTCCATTGAGAATTCTTCCTCTAACAAATTTCTTTATATATTATTATATTGAGGCCATGCTGCTTGCACAGGATACTTCCTTATTTTCGCATTCTTTATTCTGTCTGTCTCCTTGTTTTACTTTTTGTTGACCTTGAAAACCTTATTCCCATGTCTACTTTATGCATGAAACTTATTGACATATTTTTAAGTGTCTACTATGTAAGAATGTATAGGAATGTGTTGTATCTTATAACAATTTCTTTAGTCCTAATGCTTAGAGACCTTTCAATTTGTAAATAATTTTTCAGCTGTTGACTTACTTTTCTTATATTATTAATTAATTATGTAAATGTGTTTATCAGTTTTTTGTTTTACTATGCAATAATATAATTATTATTGTAATTATAAAACAATAATTATATAGTATAATATAATTATTTGTTTTTTTGAAATTCTTTATAAATTATTTTCTAAAGGATAACTTTTGTTAAAACTATGGCCATTTAAAAATGAGACTGATTAGTATACATGTAACATAATATTATTTATTATAAGCTCTGTTAGTTTATCCATAAACAAGCATCAACTTTGACATAATATAATTCTGGACCTAATGAACAAATATTGATGCAACAAAGCTTAAAATGACTTAATTTGTATACTTTGACCTGGGATTTTTTTCTTGACAGATCATTATTTCAAATACACTATTGAGTTTTTAAATATAATTACTATTATTTTTACTTAAAATCAAACAAATAAATATAGAAGGAAACAATTTTGGAAATCAAATTTAAATAAGAAATTAGGAAACAGTTTTAGAAATCAGTTTCTACAGACTGCTCCTAGAAATTCTGATGATATTTTGCTTACTGGTACTTCATTTAAAACTAAATAACCTGTTATGTATTTCTTTTAATATACAGGGTCTGTATAATAAGTAACCGGACTGAGCCTGCCCCGCGCCGTCATAGCGTCTGCTAACCGGTAT
>JAAAKQ030194011.1:0-29581 GCA_010016005.3 Zanna intricata
AGGAAGTATAACGAAATGAAACGACTGGCACTGGATAGGGAATCTTGGAGAGCTGCATCAAACCAGTTAAATGACTGAAGATAAAAAAAAAAAAAAAAAAAAAAAAAAAAAAAGAAGAAGAAGAAAATAGTAAACCTCTATGTATTCAATTTATAGTTCACAAAATTCATTATACATTTTTTTTAATATTGAGTGTGTTGTTTTTTATTTAAGTGCCTCTAGTTCAAACAACACCTTTATCAAATTAAAAAATATTGTCATTTTATCTGGAGATTGAGGTAAATTTTAAAACTTATTCTTTATTGATAAATAATTCCCAAGTAATCTGAAATTTGATAAAGAAAATATAAAACTCCCTTTTTCAGTTTTCTTAAATTACATATTTTTACAGTTTTATTACGTATTTGTAATATTACTTATATTACATATTTAAATTACATACACTAAGCGGTTTTTTTGTCAAAAATTATGGAGCTATCGAAATGGAGTATATATCAACAAATAGATAGCGTAAAATATGACTTAAAAAATTATAAACATGAAATTTTATTTATTTTTTGGCCAGATTCTCCTATTCGAAAAACCCGCTGAATAACGGTTGCCGTAAATGTAACAACACTACAATAATAATCTGCTAGCTGCCAACACACTAACGATTGTTACCTACATATAGCCTAAATAAAATACTTTGCACACACAAAAGTGTGCAAAGTATTTTAGAGTTTTAAAAAGGTTTACTAAGTTTTAAAAATATCTCTTAAGTTTTTTTTAAGAGAAAAAATTATATAAAATAAATTTAATATTTACGTGACTATTTATTCGTTCAGATTAGCTGAATGAATAAACAAAAATATTTTACTTATTTTCATATCAAATTTGAGGAAAAGTCTTCAAACTGATTTTTTGTTTTTTTTTTTTGTGTAATGTTATGTGAAAAATCCTTCACTGCCCACAGTTGGTTATTCACAAACGGTTCATCTGTTCTGTTTTAATATTTTTTACGTCGCATAGTGAAAGTAATTTCTTCTTGTTGAACGTGTAAGTAAGTGATTTGTTTTTGTTAATGTTAATTATTCTTGTAGTTTTAATTTCATATATATTCCTGAAACATTTTATAAATATACATTCGTTATTTTTAACAATTTCAAATTGTGATCTTTGTTGAAATCTGGATATCTTTGATGAATTATTTTACGCCTATAATTATTTTAGTTTTGTGATTATATGTTTAATTTATGTGGTAAAATGATTGGTTGGATGTATTTAAGATCTACAAAGATTTTCTCGTTACCTATCGCCATATTGTGCAGGCGTTTAAGAATTAATTTTACCTATTGTGCAATATTAATTTTCAAGAAATACATTTTAGATATTTATATTTACAGTTTATTTACGCCGCAGTTGTGATAATTTCAGTAATATAAAGTTTTTAGTAGTATATTTGCAATTTCATTTATTGTCTTAAAAACCGGATTTATTTTTAGTATATGTGATAGTCTTAAAAATTTTTAATTTAAAGTGTACCACCCTCCTGGATTTGTGGTAATCCCCCCCCATGAATTTATGGGTTTTTCATTTATTTCATATTCATATAAACATTCATTTATTTACTCATAAAAATAGACTTTACTTTGTACCGTGTAGATGTCAGCTATATGTAAACTGAGAGTTTAAAGTTATTTACTTAATAAACAATAACACTGGTCAACAAAGTTTTTGTCACAAAGCAACTAAATTGACATTCTAAAAGTACTTTTTTCATTAATTTAAAAAATGTTGTCAAAATTTTCTATCTGTTTTATTGTTATGCCCTGTTTATCATACATATTATGGTGTAAATAATATTGTTACATATTATTGTTGTTTAGTATAACAGAATTGTTATTTGTAATAGATATTTATAGAGATTAGTTGTAACCGAGCACAGTAATTAAGTTTGTACAGCAATGACTCGTGCTGACTGATGAAATTTGTCATAACTACGGCTAATCATGAGTTACCAGTTTCAGGCAATATAAACTGTTTTTTTGTTGAAAATGAAGTTGTTTTCTGTAATAATATTGGTTGTCTTAGGGAAGCCCTTGGTCAGGAACACAAAATAGAGGATTGGTGTTTATTTATAGATTCTTCAAAGAATAGCATGAAAGTTGTACTTCTCCACATTGGAAACAAATTTCCATCTATACCACTTGCCCACGCTGCCAAAATGAAAGAAACTTATGAAAGCATGGATCTGTTACTGAACAAAATAATCTATAAACAATGTGAATGGCATGTCTGTGGCAATTTAAAAGTTATTGCCCCTCTACTGGGACTACAGCTAGGTTACACAAAGTATTGCTGGTGTCTATGTGAATGGGACACCAGAGACAGATCTAATCACTAAATGAAGAAGGAATGGCTGAAGAGAGTGTTTTAATCCTGGGGAAAAAAATGTTGAAAAAATAGTGTTGATTAATCCAAAAAAAATTGTACTTGCCTCCACTTCACATAAAACTTGGTCTTATGAGGAACTGTGTCAAAGCTATGGATCAAAATGGGTCAGGATTTGCTTATTTAAAAAATAAGTTCTCCAAAATCAGTGAAGCTAAGATTAAAGAAGGAATATTCGTAGGTCCACACATATGAGGACTGATAAAAGTTAATAACTTTGACATTCAGTTGAATGAGGCCGAGAAATCTGCTTGGACATCATTCAAGAGTGTCTGCAAAAACCTTTTAGGAAATCTTAAGGAAGAAAATAGTAGATGATTTTTTAACATCATACAGACTCATGGGGTGCAATATGTCACTGAAAATTCATTTTTTTGCATTCCTACCTGGATTTCTTCCCAGAAAATCTTGGAGCAGTGAGCTACAAACATGGGTAGCGGTTCCAACAGGACATTTCAACTATAGAAAAATATCAGGGGAAGTGGGGTCCAAATATGCTTGCAGACTATTGTTAGACACTTAAAAGAGATAGACCTGAAATAGAATACAATAAAAAAAGAAAATATGATAAGAAAACTGACACTTACATCTTCTAGGTAAGCATGTATTGTATTGTGTAAAAAAACTAAAAAATTTAAATTACTCATCACTCAAAAACTTTGATAACTTTGATGATAGAGAAAAACCGGTTACATTTTTAAATCCAGCGTAAAAAATAATACCAATAAGTACACATAATTTTTGTGACCAAGAAAAAAAGTAATTTTTTGTTGACCAATGTAAAATTTGTAACTCAGTAAATCAGTTTATTTTATCTTAAATAGTACTAGGAAAAACCTAGCTTGCTTCTGTTGAGTACTTGCAGAATAAAAACACTCTTGCTTGCACCTGATTTTGTTTGGTTGAACAAAAGATTGTTTTTGAGTACCTGGTATAGTTCTTGCTGTTGCTATCCAACTTCAAAGCCTCTTCTTCACCTTTATGCTGTTCAATTGTACTGTAATGAAAAAGTATCGACTCAGTGTGCCATTTTCCCAGTCATACAGCTGTCGTGACGTCATGATCTGGTCATTGTAGATCATTTGAAGACTTGCTCTGGCTGCAAGTCTTTTAACATTCCTTCCCACACCATCACATGCACTTTTGCCATGAGATGTGACAAAAAATACCACTTTGCTTGGATCCCAAAGTCTGATTCATGGTAAGAAGTTGAGAAAATTTTGGTTGAGGTTGAGTCAGTTTTTGTACTGAAAGGCAGCACGATCACTGAAGTAATAGATCAGGCTTGGTTTTGTATTAAAATGGACTTCATGATACCAGTTAAATATTTCTGAAAAAGGCGCACTGCTGTTGTGTCATTTGTGGAAGTTTTTCAAAAGTTTACTGATGAATTCTTCAGTAAGTTTGACTAATGTCTTGAGAGATGTACTTTTTTCAACTTTTATCCATTGTTTGTAGTGATGTTTTCAATGCAGTTGATATATAAAAGGCTTTCTCAGTCCTTCCCTTGACTTCTTCAAGCCCAATATAATTTTTGCAATTTCCAAAGTAGCAAGCTTCAGTTTGATTTACACACCACTACATAGGGGATAATATTTTTGTAAAACTTAATTGGTCTATTACCTTCTATCAGTTCTTTCATTCTACAATGCATATCCTTAAGTTTTGTGTTGGTGTGGTTGTACATACACAAACAGTTTGGGTTCCACTTACTCTTAACTTACAGAACATAGTACTTAGTTCATAGAACTTTGGAAATCCTATTTTCAGCAATGGATACCTTTATTTAAATAATGAAAAAGCTTCACGGAGATAACACAGAATAAAGTTTTTCCTAACATGTTCTTGTCTTCCATTTATCTTAAGAGAAATAAAATCTTTTTTCTGGGCATTGTTCTACTTATGTCCTCACTCTCATACAAATCTGTTACTTTTTCTACAGTTTTAAAATCCAAAGTTCTACTAGGTTTAAGATCAAGATGTGAGATGACACGATACCTTTTACATTAACAAGGCTTTTAGCTTTGCAGTATATTCTGGTACTCAAAATTCATTTTGAATTTCTTTTAAAGTCCAGCTTTTACGGAGAGTTGTCAATATTTGCATCCTGATGCTCTTTATCATCTGTAGTATTAATTTTTCCCTTCAGTTGGTTGATAATTCCACGGAAAGAGGAATAGTATCTTGTTCAGAATATGGATCCATGTTCAATATTTTCATTTTGAACACATCTGCTGCTTTCTTAAGCTTTTCCTGAGGTTATATTCTCTTTCATAGTTGTTTTTTTTGTGTAGGCGATTCATTTAAAACAGTCAAACTTTTGTTCAGAGCATTTACAGCTTCATCTTTTCTGGGGAACAGAAAGGATTTAGTTGTGAAATTCTTCATCAGAAGTAGATCTTTCAGAATTATTTTTAATCAATGCTTCTAACTGTTTTATGGCATTTTTTATTTAATTACATGTAATAAAAAAATTGTATTATTTATAAAATATGTAAGAATAATATCAATATTAAAACTTATAATTAATATTATAAAAAGTGTCGGCCTCCATGGCACGAGTGGTAGCGTCTCGGCCTTTCATCTGGAGGTCTTGGGTTGGAATCCCGGTCAGTCAAGGCATTTTTCACACATGCTACAATTCATTCATCTGATCCTCTGAAGATGGTTAAAAATAAATATATAAAAGTAATGGAGCGCCATTTTATATGAATGCCGTTGTACAATATTTTTTGTGGAACATTTTTCTTATTCATTTCTAGTCAGTACTGCAACCACGAATAAGATACTGCCAAGTCTAACATGAACACTAACATGAATATCACTTTGATGGTCCATCTTTTGACCGAATTTTGATGAGACAGTAGGATAGTCTACAGTCAGCTAAATCAATTCTATCCGTATTTTTATTGTAGGATTTTATTACTTGAGCCTGTTTAACAAATATAAATTTGTTAGTTTTGATTGTCTTTTAACTTAATCCACTGGAGAATCAGTTCTGTGAGTGGAGAGCGTTGTAACTGGTTTATTATCACACCATTTTGTTGCTGCTAATTTTCCATCATTACTTACTTTGGTATTATAGCTTCCTCTCCCATTATGCTTTAAATTACTATTAGATTCAAGTGATATCTGTTTTGAAAGACATAATTCATAATAGTGCCAGTGTTCCTAATGCCACAAAGAAGTAACTGTTCATCCCGATTGAGTTATAGTATATGGCCAGATAATGAGCAAGACAGATGTAAAACTGCATCTGCTCCATGACCAAACCCGAATTCGACTTCTTCAGGAAAGGTAAGTGGACCTTGATATATTTTAAAATCGCAAATGATTCTGTTTGTGTTTGCTAGAACAAAAACTTTCAGCCTGACTGGGTTAGGTTTATTTGGCATTAATTGTTTCATACCACATGTTCCAGTGAAGGTTTTTTTTTTGTTTAACCCCCGGAACCACAGTTAAGTATATCTTGAGAGGATGAGATAAATGAATTGTAGTGTGTGTGAAAAATGCCATGCCTGACCAAGATTCAAACCCAAGACCTCCGGATGAAAGGCCGAGACGCTACCACTCCGCCACAGAGGCCAGCTCCACTAAAGCTTATAATCATTTCATAGACGCATAACTCTGATTTTTAATTTGTTTCATGTAACAAGACTTTATTTTATCTAACGGTGGCCATACTTTCCATAGTCTATTCTTTTTTCTTTCTTCCTCATTTATATCATTGTCAAAAACTAATTTTAATGAAGATCTTATGTGGAAAATCTGTCTTGTTATAGCATCAGCAATGATATTAATTCCCCATGCGTTCATCCAGTCCATCCACAACTGGGAATTGTAATTCTGCCATTACAAAATTTGCTCCGATCCAGATTTTTAATTCTTTTAAACTTAAATTTAAACTCTAACCTGTTATAAATACTGCTGTCCAAGGTTAAAGGTCCAAGATTAAACGTTTTATTAATCCAAACATCTTGAACTGTATTGTGTTTACATTTTTTTTCCTCTTATTAATCTTTTTCAGAGGTGTTTTTTTGTTACCTGCTATCTGAAACGATTACTTTGATGAATTAGTTTACCGAAAAAGTTATGCAATAATAAATCATAAAAATTATTTTATAACCATTAAAATGTACAGACCTTCGACTTCTTAGAAATGGATGGTCTTGCATCATTAGAATCTGGAGGTTCAAAATCTTGATCATTATGTGCCATCGATATGAAAATTTAATTGACTGAAGTTTGGAACGATATTGTCTTCATCATTATCTGAAAATCCTTCAGTATCTGATAAGTCCAAATCCTCTAATAACATTCAATTTATTTTGACAATAGATTACATAATAAAATCATCATGTAACTACAGATTACATTATTTCTCAATAAAGCAGTGAAAAGCCAGAAATTGAAACTGGAACGTTATTAATTTTCTTAATTGTTATCTGAATGCATCGACTTAACTGAGGCCCAGTGTTCTTTTAAAAGGATGTGATTTTATAAGAATTACATGTTTAACTGGAACATATTGTACTTTAAAAAGAACAATTCATTTTTAACCTCAAATAACATATGATATGAAAAATGTAAAAACATGTTTGATTTATGATAAGTTGGATATGTTCATTTATTAATTAAAATAATAGTTATAAAAATTGAAAATTTAACCGTACGTACTCTACTCATCCTTGAAGAACACAGTGTTTGTAAGTAACGGGATGGGATGTTATCTTAAATTTTTTATTATTAGCAACACATTATTTGCATAGAAGACTATATAGTTGCCATTACACTTATTAAAATGATTGTGAAGAACGCTTTTGCCATCTACACATCAAAGTACTTAATATTTCAAAAGGAGGGAATTTTTAAAATACTAGTTCTTTTAAAAGGACACTACGTCTTAATAACTACAGTAACATATGAATTTTCAGGATTCGATACAGTAAATATATCAGGACTGTAAGTCTCAGGAGGATAAAAAAGTAAACTTGATTTAAATTTGGTTCATTTATTCCAATGGTCAAATGGTTCACTGGTCCAACGGTTTGGTATTTTACTCTTCCAATGGTCAGTTAACACCTTCAGTGTGATTAATGTTTGCCAGTAACTTTAAGGAAGGAAAATTTCTGTTGAATGATTAAGAATGTAATTTTTTCTTTTAAATGTCATTTAGAATTTAATAGTTTTTCAATTTCACAACCAAATTATATGTTTGGTTGCTGAGCAGAATTAATTGACATATTATTTTGGAATATATCCCCCTTTAAAAATCTGATTTTTAACATTTTGTTATATAAAAAAAAAAATAAGCTTTATGTTTTATCGTTTTATTTTTGTTAGTCTACTGTATAAAAATTTGTTTGTCTTAATAGGGATAGCGTTTTAAATTGATTGTAATTAGATTATTGCCCAATAAAAGAAGTTAAAGGTTAAAATTCTATGTTTTTTTGCGTTAGTATCATTAACAACTGAATCCAAGAAAAAAAAATCAGATTGTGTGGGTCTATGTATTTGGTAATGCTGAACAATTACTTGATTACCTTCACTTTTTTCATACTTCAATATATCATAGTAGATATTATGTTTAGGATCAGTAGAACAGCAGGAACTAAATGTGAGAAAGGAGATTTGGACAATGGATGCTGTGCGAGATCCATGTCGTGTTTATTGGTTCTCTAGTCAATTAGCAACTGATTTTGTGAGTTAGGCGACCTGTTTTGATACTAATCTGTTCAAGGTTAAGGTCAAGGTTAGGGGGAGGAATAAACCAAAAATTAATCCTAACAGTTGTCAAGAGTCTGACTCTTTGAGTTAACTCTAATTGAAGGTGGCTGATGTTGCTCTTTGTAAGGGAATTATACATTGTTCACATGACTTATAGCACGGAACATGTGTAGTCTCTCTCATTATTATTCTGTGTCTGTTAACTATTATTCAGCAACTGCCATATGAGATTCACACCTTTGTAGTTTATCCCTTACAGTCTTCGATAAAAGTTTAACTGCAATCCTAATCTCTCTAAAGAATGGATTAGCATATGATCAGATAGATCTTGATAGCTAATTAACTAATACTGATAACGTGGCATGGACTTTGATCTTATACTGGTCACCTGACCAGTCATTTAGATCTTGTTTGTTTTTTCCTGATCCTAAGCATGTCTATTGCGGTATAAAGTATGAACAAAATTAAAGTTGATCGCAATTGCTCCCAATTGTCATATGTTTGATTACTCTCCTTTTTTATTAATAAAAATGAAGTATTCAAAATACAAATGTAATGTTGAATTTTTCTAAAACATTTTTTCATTATTTATGTAATATTTTGTTAAAAAAATTTACTTAATGTGACAAAGTTAAAAAAAAAAAAAAAAAAATTGAAATAAAAAAAGTAATAATTTTACAGAGAATATTTATTTTTAAAGTGCTGAATACATTTTAATACTAGTACAAATAGTAATTCTGAGCAGTTATTCCAAATAATTAAATTTAATATCGTAAGTTTATAGTTCTGAAATTTCAGGATTTGACAATATTTGACCCATTTTATTCTCTCTCAGAAATAATTTGCATATTACATATATAAATATATACAGTGCTTCTCAAATGTATAAGGATACTACTAATTTAGTTCGTTACTATGGCCTGACACTTTTGATAAATCTGTGTAATGTAATGTATGTGGTTTTAAGTACAAGAAAAAAAAAGTTTTTTTGGTGTGACATTTTTCTGTCTTTAATTTAGAGCAAGTTAGCGCAATTTTTTCCAATGAAAATTTATGGTTTTTTTTTTTAAAGAGAAAAGAGCAGATTGCTAAAAAATTACTTGACTTAAAATCTTGAAATTTTGCAAAAGTTGTATTTTTTATTGCAAATTTTTTTTAATTACAAACAAAACATTAAAAAAAATTCAGCGAGTTAGGTTATTTAAAAATGTTCCAAGACATCCGGTTAAAATCAGTTTTTTTTTTTTTAATTTTACAAGGAAATTTATGGAGGTGGTCACGGTAGTATAGGCTTCTAACATTATCCCATCTGTGTTTTGTTAGCCTCCATAATGTTCCTCCAATTTTGAAAAACAAATTAATTATGTAAAATTACCAAAAAAACAGATTTTATTCACCTTTTTTTGACAATTTTTGAAGTAACCTCACTTGTTGAATTTAAAAAAAAGAAATTTTTTTTAATACAAAACAAAATAAAACTTCTGTGCATCAAGATTTTAAGTCAAGTAATTTTCGAGCAATCGGTTGTTTTTTTTTTTTTATTTAAAAAACAATAAATTTTCATTGGAAAAAATACAAAAATTGTGATAACAGATAAATTAGAGATTAAAAAATTACTAAATTACAGATAGGAAAATGTAAGTTATATTTAAAAAAAATCTTTTTTCCTGTATACAAACTAATCAAAAGTGTCAGGCCATGGTCAGAAACAAACAAATTAGGAGTGTCCTTATACATTTGAGAAGCACTGTACTTTTAAAAAAAATAAATATTTATCTATTTATATTAAATAATTTATCAATAAAACTATTCTTAAATATGCATATGTATTTGCATAACAATATGTAACAAAGTTTTTTTCTCTGAGTCAATTGGTTGTCGTTTTATAGCCATTTAAGGTTTAAGTGATAATACTATAAATTGGTTGCATCTTACATTTTTTTTTACTTGTAATTCTCCTAGGTCTTTATCTGCAGAACTCAGAAATTTGTTCATTTAATTTTCATCACGATACATTATTGATTCATGGCTATGAGCCAATAAAAATTAGTCAGTGTAATTGGTTTTTTTTTTTTTTGCAAGCACTTATTTACACACTTATATTTGTACATTTGTAAGATATTGCATAGTGATATATAGAAAGTAATGTTATAATGTAAAGTTTTAGGACTAGGTTTGTGATTTAAAAATGGCAGTATTTAAAGATTTTAGTGATTATTTGCTTCAAAGAAGTTTCTTTCTAACTGAACACATTGACTTGACTCCAATGGTGTTTTCACTTTTGGAAGCATTCCTGGAAATTTTCTTTCGTAAGCTTGTTGAGAACCTTCTCTGAATTTACTTAGATATCTTCAGTTGAATAATCTGTTCCCTTTCAGAAAAAAATTCAATTTAAAAAACAAATAGTTAACAAATATTGGTGGTTTCATCCCAGTCAGTGTTATTTCTGCTGATATGACAACAATTTTTGAATGAATTTTGTAGACATTCCATGCATGTTCAAATCTTCAGTTAAAATTAACTGAACTGAATAGAAACTTAAATTCAGTTTACAAGCCATCCCCCTAATTGTAAATCTAAAATTGAGTGCACTAAAACGTGAACTTTCTTTATCTGTTTAGCCTCCGGAACTACTGTTAAGGTATTACTTCAGAGGATGAATGAGGGTGATGTGTATGAATGTGAATGAAGTGTAGTCTTGTACAATCTCAGGTCGACCACTCCTGAGAAGTGTGGTTAAACGTGAACTTGCACAATGTTTTTGTTGGTTTTTAAAGTGGAAGGCTGACTGGTCTGGGGGTCATCTTTGACTGATTCGTGATTATCTCTGAATCTGTTGAACCATTTATTCCAAAAGCTGTTTTTTTTCATCCATCTTGGGAATCAATAATCCGTCGAGAACCAAAAATATGTCTTCACTCACCAGGATGCCATTCTCTACTGAACAAACATGTCGCAGTGATCTTTTCAGGATGTTTCAAGGACAAAACAAGTTTCCCTTTTCCACAACCATGGGCAAGCCTACCCCCTCTTATTGAGCAGTAGCAGCAGTCTGTCTGTACTTGTATGACTCATATAAGTCTTCTTAGTTAAGTGACGGTTTAGACATCTGGTTCACATTTTCCCATGCTGTTATCATGAACATACAAGCAGTAAAAGAATTGTGCAAATATGTTTGCTGTGAATGGATGCACTAAAGAAAACTTGAGTTAAGGCTTACACTGGACAAACATGAACAGACCAGTGCTTCTGTCAATTGGTGGATCTATCGGATTGCTTTTGTATGAACTTGATCTTTACATCATTTAAATAGTTATTTAGCGATCATAAGAACTTATAATAATTTTATCATTAACACTTTTCTTCTGTTTCAGAACTTGAATAAATTATGGGAAAAAAGAAGGGTAAGAAAACTTTAATTTAAAGAAACTAATATTTTTTTAAAAATTTTTTGTTAATTTGATTTTGGAGTGGTCTTGAACCAGAATATTTTCTTATTGATTATTTTTATATGCAGTTAGATATTAATATTTTCAGTTTTGTTTATAATTTTAGCTGTCCCTTTTTTGTAACAGTGTTCACCCTTATCGCTTCATACTGTATATGCATCACTTACTTAATTTACATAATTTGTATATGGTTACAGTTAGCTTTGCTGATTAATCGCTGCAGAAGTTGGATGTTTGTTATTTTATTTCTATTAATTTAATTACAGTTAAGTGAAAAAAAAAATAAAAATACAAATCATAAAATGTTATAATAGAAACAAACCTTAAAAAATTGTAGGATAAAAGGAAAATTGATATCATGTGTTACCCAATTAGATGAACCCAGCAACACAGTTGACGTTGAAGAAATTTCATCTAGTGCAGTAAAATATATATCCCTTTTAGTTTTTTTTTTAACCGTGAATTAGAGAATTTTTCTGACCATGTTCTACTGATAAAAATAATGAAACAATCATATAAATACAGATCTGGAAACTGTTTTGGCGTTACGGCTAACAAAAGATTTTACCTGGATTTCAGCTCTTCTAATAAAAAGAAGCCCTACTGTAATTTTTGGTACCCAAATTAAGGAGTTTAAATTTTCATCCCCTTTTATGTGTTTTAATTGCTTTGCTAACTTCTTCATATACACATTCTACTTCATCATCATCATCATGGGCACTTGTACATGTTAACAATCATTGTCCGGTTTTGGTTTTGATTTTATTCTTATTACAATGATTATATCGCTCTATATTTTGAAATAGTGTACCATCTTCCCTATCTTCTTGTTCATTATGAAACCTACTTCTGTCTGTCCTTTATTTAAAGCCTTAATTATTCTAAAATCACCTGACCAAAAAAGTTGTTTTCCTCTTCCCATTAAACCTTGCTAATTCTTACTACATTTTATTTAAGCTATCCATTTTCCTCTTTAAATTTTCTAACCTATCAACTTTTTTTTAGATTTCTGTCATTCCATGCTCCTGACTTTTAGAATGTTATTTTTTAATTTTCTGGTGACTCTTTAGTTAGTAGGCCCCATCCAGAGGTCTGAACAGGGAACTAGTTTATCTACAGAATATTTTACCAAGGACGGCGCCTCCATCTTTGTTACATGAAAATGCAGAGAGCTAAAATTTCTTGAAAAGAAAACTGCTGTACTACTTTTCTTCATTTCTTTCAGCCTCACAGTACTAAGAAAATTGAGTGATGTTGATATGGCTGTTAAGTTCTCCTGACCTACACTCTTAACAACTACTGAAAGTCCTGCTGCCATCTTTCAGGAATCATTCCTTAGTCTGCAGATAACTCTCGCCTACCAGATACTCTGTGTCACTGAGCACTCAAGCCCCTCTACAAATCTGTAAGGTCTCATGATTCATAAAGTGAGAGAGGAAATAAGAAATTTCATTTAACATATTGCATGACTAGATGGTTAGATAGTGTGAAATGCTTAGAACAAGCCTTACTAATTTTAGTAGAAGTAAAGAAATCTATTGACAAATCAAAGAAACTTCATTGTCATACACCATTGTTGTTGAGCATTGTGAAGACGAATTCCTAATATGTAAATTGGCATTTTACAAATTGATTTTACCTTACTGTGAACTCTTTTTAAGGCACTTTCATAGCCCATATCCTCTTGCTCCTTATTTATTTTCTCATCTTAATGATCTACTTAAAATTTAATGTAGCTGTTGCAAACACTTTTTCAAAAATTTTTCCAGTTGATCTTGCTGACTGACTTAATATGTTCGTGAATTAAAGGAAATTGGTCTTAGATTTCAAACTACTAAATATCAATGCATTAAAAACACAGTATGAATGAATTGAGGTTTCATAAAGAGTGCCAAACTTTATTAGTTGATCTCTTCTCAAAGCTTGTTGAACTAAGTTCTTTGAAATATAAAGATGTGAGGTCTATCATAATTAGATCCAGATGAGATCGTTCGTGAGTCTGAACTTGGCTATGACAAAATGAAGTATTTTAGTAGCATTGTATGAAGCTAATAGATTTACTGAAAATATATCTACATTCTTTACTCTGCTGCTTAGCTCTAAGCAGCGAGTTCAAAATATTTTCACCAGAGTACAGAGGCCGATGACAACAAAGATTGAAAGAAAAGAAAGAGAAAGTTGGATAATCATCTATTTAGAAAAAATTCCAAAGTATGTGGACTGTGAAAAATGGTAAAACTATGCATAATTTTTTCACATGGAAACACAATGCAAAAGGCTTTTCTATTAACAAACCTCTTCTTATTATGAATTTGCACAAAGGGACAATAATTTATCAATTATAAGTTTTTATGCGATTGTAGATGCTGGGAGCAAGGAGAATGTTTTCACTACCAAAAAAATGCTCGCTGCAATGAGAAGCTCTAGAAGATTGTATAAAGAGAATGTCTTTAACAAACAAAAAACTTCTCTCAAAATGAACAGAATAGAACCCTGAAAAGAGAAATGCAAGCAGAAATTAAAAAAAAACTGAAGAATGTTAGGAAAATTATGTTGTTGAAGAACATGAGAAACAAAGAATATTAAAATTATGGAATCTTCATGTCAGGTGTTGCTTAGAAGAAAGTATAACTACACCTGTTTAAAAAGTTTTATTAAGATATTGGAGTAAGCAAAAAGGATTGTTTTTCAAAAGAGAATGAAGAGTTAATGTAATAAAGCAGAAGGGTTTTGTAATGTTTAATTTGAAAAAAAAATACTGGATATAAAAAAAAAAAATATTAAGATGGAATTTTTTATATTGTCTCTTGGATGAGCTGAACAATGCTGATCGAAGGCTAGAAAAAGCTACAAAAGTGAAAAAAAAAAAGTAGTTTTAGATGTGTACATGGCCTTAGCTTGATCCCTATCTCTTTACAGCAAACATACCTCTGCATGGTAATGTCTGCTGTATTCCTGCATAATAATTATGTAATTATCAAATCAGTTTTTGTTTGACACTATATTTTTAATCAAATTAAATTATTGAAATATGATATAGTTTTACTAATGAAAATTTCAGTATTAAGTACTGCACCAAAAGCACTTGGCACAATGCGTATTTATCATTCGACCATAAACACAAAATATTATTCTCACCATATATTCACTGGTATTAGAAAATCATTTTGTGCAAATTTTAAATTTTTTGTGTTCGGTTTTTTCTTTAGAAATAATTTTATTTTTTGTTTTTTTCTTTTTCTTTGAGCCTGGTAAGTCATAAAAATTAAAGTACATTTAATCTTCTAATGCGGTCGTGAGAGAGGTTATGGTGAAAAAAATCAATTTTTGTAGTTTTTGCTACCACCATGTGGTATTTTTCTGGATGACTAGCCACAAATTAATAACAAATTTTTTTATGTAGATGGTTCGATATCTGGTTAAGTTTTGGTTCGGTTAAAAAGTTACACTTTTCTCATGTACATATATGTCAGTGATGTTAATGTTTGCAATAACATTTTATACTAAACTAAGGTAACCACTTAAATGTTGATACGAAAAAAGTATCCTTTAAAAATTATATCCTATTTTTTTTTTTTGAAGAAAGAAATAAGTAATTTCCTTTTTATCTTGTTGATTTCTGCAAATGTTTGAATCTGTGAAGATCATTTGGTTTGTTTGATTTGAACGCTAACATAAATTAAATTCTTTTCTTTTTTTTTTTTTTTTTTTTTTTTTTTTTTTTTTTTTTTTGGTATTCTGCATGTAACGCGCAAATTTCTTATCTTCTGCCCGATTAATGTCTGAAGATATGTACTGCTTGGTATTACCAGTTGGATTCACTTTGGGAGTCGGAACAGTGTTTGCAGGATAGTCTTACAAATGTGTAATCGTAATATTATTTACAATTTTGTATTTTTGTAATATTACTATTATTTGTGCATTATTAAATGGGTATCTAAAAAAAAAAAAAAAAAATTAGCAAAAAGTGTTATTTTAGTAGTTTCTATATAATATAGAATCATATCAACCTCATCCATGTATTTATTACATCTTTTTTTTTTTTTCAAGTGAACTCATAAAAATGAAGGTTAACAAAAAAAAAGAAAAGAATTTTATTATAAATACAATGTAAAATTAACTATATAAGATGGAATAATGGAACTAAGTCAAACCAAACCAACAAAATTTTTCATCAAATACTTCTGGAAAACCGAAAAATTAGTTGCAAAAATGCATAAATACAAAAAAAAAAAATAATATACCAGGTGATTGTTTGAAAACTTACCGCATTTATTATTTAACAGCTATCAGTCAGTCCCATTGTATTTTCTGTTTGCTGGCATGCATTTCATTCTCGGGGTAAAAAATTATTTTCAAAAGGATGGAACCCACCCACCCTCTCTTCTACACCTGCCCCGGCTCAAAAATTTTAAACGGCAACAGTAACATTTAATTACATTATTTGAAAACTTGACAAAAATAAAGAAAAGTAAAATCCGCCCACCTCTTTGCTCACTATGCAAAAAACCGTTTGGGGTTGGTACTTTTTTAAATTTCAGTTAATAACTAAAATTACGTTATATAGATAGTGTTACTGACCCAAAGCATTAAGGTCTGAAAAAAGGTGGCATCTGTTGTTAAAAAAATATGGGCCTTGGGTTTTTCCAGTTTTGAAAAAAAACATTCCCAATAAGCGCAGCATTATAACATCAGTTAAACATATGAAAAACCAATGATAAGATATCTACTTCTTTGCTGATAACGTGTTTAAAATTTGGTTACCAGATAAACTTATTGATTAAATTAAATAAAAATTAATTCATAAACGAGTAATTTTTAATAAAAAAAAATATGATGCCGGCCTCTGTGGCTGAGTAGTAGCATCTCAGTCTTTCATATCCGGTGGTCCTGGGTTCGAATCCTGGTCAGGCATGACATTTTTCACACACGCTACAATTCATTCATCCCATCCTCTGAAGATATACCTTAACGGTGGTTCCGGAGGTTAAAAGAAAAAAAAAAAAAACTTAAATCATTCATTAGTTAATTTTGTTAAAAAATAAACCTTAAGAAGTAATAAATGAAACCCAATTTTTTTTACCTCAATAAAATAAAAGAGTAATTTTTAAATCATTTTTAATAATAAAGTCAACTAATAATTTTTTTGTTGAAATTCTAATTTTACTTTTATTAACGTTTCTTTAGCTACATGCTGTTTAAAATTGTAAGTGAAAATATTAATGAACCAATTTTTATTTTATTTGTGACAAATTACTTCTCATTCAAAGGGCCTTCCAATGAGGTGATACAAGCTTTATTGTCTCATTAAAAAAAAAGAATGTTCTCAACTCTAGAAAATTTAGAACAATTTAAGGGCGAAATGTTGTGTTGATAATTTTAAAAATAGTTTTCAGTTTTAATCCAAAGATCAAGATTTTTCAAATGGTTTATAAAGTTATATTATGTAATTTTATAGCTATTTTTGTAGGAGTAAAATTTGAAAAAAGAACTATTCCAAATGGTTTTTTGCACTTAGTGAGTGATTGAATGGGCGGATTTTAATTTTATTTTCACCAAAATTCATTAATGTAATCAAATGTTGCTGTTGCCATTTAAGATTTTTGAGTTTGGAGTAGGTGTAGTGGAAAGGGTGAATTTCATCCCTTTGAAAATAATTTTTAAAATGTTCCCCCTGAGAATGGTATACATGTATACAAATGTGGTAACTTTTCATTAAAAGAATAAAAAAAATTTAATAAAGATTTTTTGTGTTGTAAATGTTTGTCTTATGTATTCACTCACTACTTATATGCCACTAGATGATCTGTTAAAAATATTGACTACTAGTTCTTGGGTTAACAGTATTTTTTAGACTAAATTAATTCAATGTTTATATTTAATTTCTTTCTGTTTTTTAAACTTGTGCAGTATTTATTCCTGTTTATTTGTGCCAACAAGTTGCAGTCGTCTTCTGGATTGTCTTAACATTTCATTCAACTTATTTCCTGTTGTAAAAAAAAAAATTATTAATTATTAAGAATGAGAGGAATTACAAAGAAAACTGGTGAATTTTTTTATTATTAAAATGTAGATTCAAATTTCAGCAAGTTTGTGAGTGGTTGTCAGTGTGGGTGTATGTGTGTGTGTGTGTGTGTGTGTGTGCACGCACACGTGCGTGAGTGAGTGTGTAGTATAGTACAATGTAGTATTGTGTATGGTAAGTGGGTATGGCAGTTTTTTGTGACCATTTGGAAGTTATTCATTACAAACTGTCATTCTACGTTTCATTAGCATATTATACTATACTTTTAACTACATGTAAAATGTGATTTATTGTAGCAGTTACAATGTAGACTTATTTATAATGCTAGTTTACAGGTTTATAAGCTTCAGCAGAAAATATGGTATGAAAAGATATTAAAAATTAACTAACAAAACAATTGTGTAAATAGTGATAATAACTTTTCAGAGATAAATATGTTTCATGTAGAAAAAGTTCTATGATAAATAGTTTCCTGCAGTTCTGTACCTATAACCACCTTTATTTATGACCATTAATCAGTAGTATGTTGGAGGTCTCACATTGAAGATGTTCGAATATTGACTCATGCGCATGAACCACTGATCATGTGCTTCCAGGAAACACACCTTTTACATCAAGATATAGTAACACTTAGAGGCTATTTCTGTGAGAGAAATAACTGTGTAGTAGACAGTAGAGAGACTGGAGGAGTTGCCATTTTTATGCAGAATGAGGTGTCTGCTACGAGAATGCCATTACGTACCCTTATTCCTGCTGTAGCTGTGATTGTTTCTTTTCCCTTCAAATTGCATATCTACAACTTGTATCTCACAGAACTCTTGAGTTTAGTTGTCTAGAAATATCAAATCTACTGAGCCAAATTCCATCGCCAGCTTTAGTATTAGGAAACTTCAATGCCCACCATGTTTCCTGGGGCTCATCTTTCTGTTCTTCCCGAGGAAATATTATAAACACAGTGAGACAAGGGACCTTTGTCTACTAAATGATGGATCATACACGTTTATGTCCTAATCATCCGGTTCATAATTGAACATCGACCTGTTGATATGATCACCGGTTTTACTTCTTTGACTTAATTGGTCAGTTTGTGATGAATTTCACGGCAATGACCACAAGCCAATTATTATTGCTCTTGGTACTGAACGTCAGGTGAAGAAAAGACCGTAGAGATGGATTGTTGAAAAAACGGATTGGAATAGTAAAGCCTCATCTCAGTATGATGATGGTGCTGACATCTTCCTTCAACTTTCATCTTTTACATCTATGATATTGGAGAATGCTAACAGATATATCCCGCAAACATCAGGAAACCCCCGATGTCATTCTGTTCCTTGGTGGAATGTTGATTGGCAGAATGCGATTATAAACTGACGACAGGCACTATGTAAATTTAACCGCTGATCTATATCCGAAAATCTGAATTTATACTGTAAAGCTAGAGCAATGTGCCGTTGAGTATTCTTTGATGCTAAGAGGAAGTCCTGGATGAAATACATGAACACTATCTTAAGAAATACCCTCACCTCTACTGTATGGAAAAAGATCGGTGCAGTTTGCAGATCACCGAACCAATCTATTTTCGGACTCTTTCATGAAGGAGAACTCCTCACATCTTCTGCCATGGCAAATAACAAGGCAGAGGTTTTCGGTTGTGTGTTTCTCACCACAGCATGCAGTGATGAATTTCAAAGGTACAAATTGCGAATGGAAGTATTATCTTTAAACGTTGGTGATGATTCGGTCGGTGATTTAAACTCTCCATTTTCATTTGGCGAATTGTCACATGCTCTTACGAACTCATGCGACACCTGCCCTGGACCTGATAACATTCGTTTGAGCATGCTTTCACATCTTCCTAATTTGGCGCTACAACACCTATTTTGTATCTATAATAATTTATTCTCCTCCCAAGTTTTCCTATCAGTCTTGTCAGAAGCCATCATCGTACCAGTACTTAAACCTGGTAAAGGTAAAGCAAGTCCCTCAAGCTACCACCCTATTTCCTTGAGAAGCGTGTTATGCAAAGTATTGGAGAGAATGGTGAACCGCAGAGTTACATGGTATTTGGAGACACATGACTTGTGATTTCCGACAAGGACGGTCTTCCATTGACCATTTAGTGACATTGGAATCAGCTGTCCAACATGCTTTCCTTCTCCGCCAGCGTCTTGTCGCCATCTTTTTTGATATTAAAAAAGCGTATAATGCATCCTGGCGGCGCAGTATTCTCAACACCCTTAAGAATGGGGAATCAAGGGCAATATACTTGTATTTATTAAGGGTTTCTTGAATGACTGAAGATTCTCTATCGGGTAGTGTCGTCTTGGAGAATGGACTGCCTCGAGGAAGTGTTTTGCTACCTTATTTTCCATAGCCATCTACAATGTTTACTACATGTGTGCAGCCACCAGTTTCATATTCGTTATTTGTTGATGATTTTGCTATATGTATTTTGTCCTGCTCAACAGCCACAGCAGAGAGATTACTAAGAAGCTTGGTCCAGAGTTAAAGGGTTCTCCTTTTCACTTGAGGTAACTAAATGTGTTGTCTTTTCTTGGCTCTGGGACCCTTCTATTCCGTAAGTATTTCTCAACGGAGAGCTGATTACTGTTTCTCCTGACATCAGGTTTCTAGATTTAGTTTTTGATAGCCGTCTTACGTGGGTCAATTACATCAAACAATTAAAAGCGAAATGTTCCAAACTTCTAGCTATGCTAAGAGTTCTTAGAAATACAAATTGGAGAGCCGATAGAACATGTATGTTGTGTTTTTATTATTCCTTAATTTGTTCCTGCTTAGATTACGGGTGTATCGCCTACTCTTCTGTGCATCATACCGTACTTAAAATGCTGGATGCTGTATATCATTCTTTCCTTCAGCTCGCCACAGGTGCCTTTAAATCAATACAATCGTAAGCTTGTTTGTTGAGCCATCACTTTGGGATATATGGGACCAGCTTTTATTATTCTACTTTGTCTGTCTCAAAGGACAGCCAAATCACATGCATTTAACTTGCTCTTGGTAATCGTAATTTAGGCAGATATGAGAACCATCCATGTTATACTGCTCCTGTAGATATCCGTATCCATATCAGTGTTCATATCCTCTGTGGAGAATCAACCTTCTAAATTTCATTTTTGACCTTACAACTTGCAATAAAGAATAAATTTAAAATGATAGCGTTGGTTGCGCATTTGTTATCGATGATAGAACATATATGTTTTGGTGTACACAGTATCACAAGTGTATTTACTGGTTGAATAACATTAACCCTACATCCTGCAATCCATTATTTGTAGTGACTTGTACAGTGCGTGAACTGGGAGATTCCGTAGCTAAGGACACATGTAGTCAGCCATCTTTCACTACATATGTTACTACATGTGACTTTATCGATCATTTAAAACTCACTCTTCATGCAAACTGGCAAGGTGATTGGACAGCCACAGTCAATAATAAACTCCAACATATTAAAGATACTGTGTTGCCAATGGATTCCTCATACAGGAATATTCGTCATGAGGAAGTGGTCCGTTGCCGATTGCGGATAGGACACACGAGAGCCACCCACAGGTACCTGATGTCAGGAGAGAATGCACCACTGTGCGTAAGATGCGACTGCTACTTAACTGTGCATCATATCTTGATAGACTGCATATGTTATGCGGCCTTACGTCGGAAATTTAAATTGCGCACAATATCATAGGAAATGATATAGACAGTGATAGATAGGGTTCTTGAATTTCTGCGACGCATAAACATTTTTAGTGAAATTTAAAATTGATATAGGTTTTTTTTTTTGTTATCCATTAAGGGTCCTTTTACACCCCTTATGGATTTTTAACAACGCTTTATATTTTTATTACATATTATTTTAAAAATTGTGACTGTGATATTAGTTCTAAGATTTACCTGGTATTATTAGCTTTAAGTTTTAGGTAATAATATTTCATCTGTGATATTAGCTTTAGTTTAAAGTGATATTACCTTTAGTTTTAGTTAAGGTGTTTAATTTAATTTAGTTTTAGCTTTAAACATTTTAACTTTCTTTTATAATATAAGTTGTAAGTTTTTAGTAAAATTATTTTTTAAAGATTTTATTCTATTTATATTTCTTTTTTTTATCAGCCTTACGGGCGATAATAATGCCAGTGTTTTTCACCCCCAAAAAAAAAAAAATATTATTATTACTATTGTAATTATGTTTATAAACCAATAAACTGTAATTATATACACATTCTAAATTGTAAATCTCTCAGTATCCTGATCGAGTCTCAAACGATGTGACCATATCTAACATAAGTTTGAAGAATTTGTTGTCTAAAAATATGTGTTTTTAATACAAAAATTTTGTTAAATGACTTGTAGATGCATAACACTTATCTTCAAAACTTGTAGACTATTTAATTCTGAGAACATTGATGTAAGATAGCCTAATAAAAAACAAAAAAGTTTAAGAAATTTGATTATGTTACCAGCACTTGTCATATGAACACTTTTTAATACAGAAAATGTTGTTAAGACAATTGATACAATGTTAAAAAAATAAAAACATAATTGATACATTAAAAATTTACAGTAAATTTTCAAAAATCTGAAATTTTCATCATGCTGAAAGTATATGTTGGTATCTTGGTGCTAATGGAAAATCTAATAGCAGTGGCAATTGTTCTGTAACGAATTCAAGTAAATGTTGCAAATTTAGATGGCCTGGAAGAATGATTAGTGCAATTAGCTGATTGTAAAATAGACTAGATCACCACATTGAAGCCAAATTGGTGTTGGAAATTATGCTCCATTGTCTACGTATGGATTAACTAACTTCTGCCCAAGTGTGTTTCTTACGAAGATTATTGATGCCGTCTCTGGTAAATTGAACCTTGTCAGTAAAAAATTAAAATGAATTGTGCAATCAATGGTTCATGTTCAACCGGTTGGGGATCTATTTGCTATTATGGTAAGGATACAGCTTGTTTTAAAGTCTCTTCCATATCATAACTGGAAACTCCAGTTAAGTGAAAAGGCTGGGAAAGGCATTATGTACTAATACCCAGACTGAGTTTAGTAGACTCAATAATGGTTTCATCAACATTTGCCTTATGATGGGTAGAATGGTGATGGTGAATACTAATGCTGGAAAGTGTAACCATTTCTTGTAGTATAATGGAATGTTCCACTAATTATTTAAGGATTTCAAACTCAGCAGTTTGAAAACCTTATTTGTTATTCTGTGGCAGCAGTTGCATTCCCATCACACACCCCTAAGATAAATACCATGTTGTGTTCCTCAGCCGTCGTATTGATGGCAAATATGACAAATACCATATTGTATTTCTCCCCTTCCCTCTCACAATTAATTAATTAAACAACAATATGCTTCAAACAATTTCCAGCAGTAATGCAGAGCATGCATTGCACTTATTACACTACATATAATGCATTATTGATGGGTCTCTGGATATTAACCACTGTGTTGTCCCCATCTGTTTCTGTCCCTTCTTCAATCTTTGATATCCATTATTCAGTATTCGACAGAATGCTTTTTTTTTCTCCATTTTTTATATTTTCTTCAATTTTTTGTGTAATTTCTTGTGTTACCCAAATTTTCTATGCCCGGATGCTTTCATAGAAACCATTTCCTTTTCTCCAGCTTTCCTTATAATTTTATCCTTGACCGTATTTCCTCTGCCGGTTCATTTTCACTTTTATCGTAATTGCCTTTGTCAGCATTTCATCCACTTTTATATTTCATCCCTTTGTTTCCATATGTAAGTATTAGTAATAATCAAATTTCTTGAATTTTTATTTGTTTTTAATCGGGTTATTTTATATAAATTTTCTTGAATCAGATTCTCTACAATTTTTGATAATAAATTTTATGCATAGTCATTTAACAAAGTTTTTGTTGTATAAACGTAAGAAAAGTGTTTTTAGACGACAAATTTTTCTGTTTTATGTTGGATATTATGAAAATTACGTGAGATATGGCTTTGGAACCCTATTTATTCAATTTGTCAGGTTAAAAATCATAAATATAATTTGCCAAGAGCGTTTGCGGACCTATGTTTATGTTTAGGTGTTCAGTCATTTTAGATATAAACAAAAGAATATCTGTTTAGGTTGAGTCCATAACTGCTGTGAGGAGAATGCTAAAATTTTACCTCTTTCAAAATACAGGTTCTTCGTTTTTAGAACAGATGTTTTTCACAGACAGTGGGTAAATGGATAGTCGGGACATTGCAGATTTTCATAATTTTTATTGAATCTCCTCTATATTCACACAAAAAAACACATGACTGTAATTTCAAGGCAACAAATATTTTGAGGTCACTTTGATGCTAAAGTTGACCTAAAAATTATCAACTACATTATGATCTTGCAATTGTTACATGTTAGTGTAGCAGAATCACAAATATTCATGAAACAAGAGAAAACTAAGACAAGTTAATATGGATTGTGGTGAAACTTGTTAACTGCACTGAAACGGGTGGAAATTATTTTCAGCTCTTTGTCTTGTATGAAGTCCATTAATAAATTATTAAGATGAATAGTGGCCCATCTTTTTAGATTTGAATTTTTTACATGCTTGCAAGTAAAAACACCCTACATTTCTACTCTTCATTGTATGGATTTCTCTAACATAGCCACCTAAGAATTTTCCTATTTGATGACTGGTTAAGTTTTTGGGAATAGCCATAAAATTAACTATTAATTCTGCTATTCTTATTTCTATCGGTACTTAACCATGTTAATATTACTCCTTATGTCTTCTCTATGTAATTAGGCAAGAAGCAATCAGAGCAACAGCCTTCATCAGCTCCAGAGCAGCGTGGCTCATCACAACATCCTGCACATCAGCAGCCTGGACATCAGCAGCCTGCACATCAGCAATATCCATCATTAACTCCATCAACTTCATCACCGGAAGTAAATATTTTATAAAATTTTTAACCTAGGATTATTTCCATAGTTTATGTGGAATAAAAGCATAAAATTAAAATCTCTTTCTACCAAAAATGAATAGCTTGTCTGGATTTCAATTAGTGTAATTTTTTTTACTAAAGCAAAGGTTAGTGCAGAATACAATATTTAGGTGCAAAATTTTAATTATGTACACATTTATTTACATGCAAAAACTGTGAGAAATGTATCAAATCTTTTTTTCTCAAAAAATATTTGAATGAAGTGAATTGCAGTTGAGTGTGCAGCACATTTACCTAGCACAAAATGCGTTTTTTTTTTGTTATAATCTTGCAGACCATGTTAGTTGTTTTTAGCAAGTCAATTGCTGTCATCACCAAGTCAGCCTTACAAGTGCTTGTTGCATTGTTATTTTATGCATAATGAGAGAACAAGAGTGTTTCTGCATTAAGTAAAAGCACGGTTTTATTTTTACTGTTGAGTTTTGTATCACAGATTTGTTGCAGGAGGTTGAACTGACCTTGAACAATACTATACTAGACAGTGGTCCAGGTCATCTTTGTGAGGCAATAAAATTGACCTGTAAGAATAATGCAGGTGGTAGCTTACACAACATTCAAACCACTAGTGTCATCCCTTGTAATTTGTGTTTCTTCCCTGAACTCCTACTGCTGGAAGGGTCCCAATTTGGTCCATGTAAGATGAAAACACAGTAAACAGCTGTTTTAAAAGAGAACTATGATGAAAATAGTTCCAGCTATGGAAAGACAAAAGCATTAATATTTGCGGTATCAATAAGGGAATTTCTTCAATAAGATAGGAAGGTATTAGGTTACTTACAAGGGGTGTTCCGGTCAATCTGGACTATTAATCTTTAACAACTGTCGAGCACACTTATGATAGAAAAAAATACTTATATTTCTCGATGTAATCTCCTGCTCCATTTGTACATTCATCTCGGTGTTTCACTAGTGCCTGTATTCCTGTTTTGTTGAAACTAGACCAGGACTGACTACTTTACCTTATGATTACTGTTGGAATGCTGGCCTCCCAGGAACAATTTCAAGGGCCTGAACCGGTGAAAATCACTGGGTGTGTGGTCCAGTTTGCGGAGGATGTACCAATAACTCCCAGCCAAAATATTGTAGTGTGTGTCATATGGTGGGCAATGCGGTCGTGCATTGTCCTGCAGAAATGGAACTCCTTTAGCACAATTGCTCCAGGGTGTTTTTTTCTTAAGGGCATCGTGCACATCTTGAAGAACACTTTATTGTAGTACTTGCTGTTAATATTGACTCCACGGGGCAGAAAATCAATATGAATGATGACATTTTTATCCCATGAAAATGGCCATAACTTTTGTGGCTGCAAACTACCCCGACCATGATTTTCACTCACTGATGTACAGCGTTATTAAAAACGTTTACACCTCTTGCATGTTCTACTATGACTAAGTCCACTGCTGTACCGTGCTGAGTTGTGGACTGTATCTTTCGTCATCTTTGCTTAAACAATGAATGTACTGTGAATGAATGAATGTCTGTGTTGTTAATGACCTGTTGGACACATATTAACAATCCAGTGAGCAAATGTCTACAAAAAATTAACAACTTATTTGCTGTTGTAATGTTTCGGATGTTGTGCTCAATATTTTACCTCCGGAACTACAATTAAGTATATCTTCAGAGGGATGAGATGAATGAATTGTAGCGTGTGTGAAAAATGCCATGCCTGACTGGGATTCAAGCCCGGGACCTCCGGACGAAAGACCAAGATGCTACCACCCGGCCAAGGAGGCTGGCTTTTTGTGTTATTGGTTGTGCTTAACTTTGATTTCACTAGTGATAAGATATTTTTGTATTTTACACATTACTGATGCAATAACTACTAAAATATAAAATTTACTATGTGCATTACTTTCTATAAAGTTTTTTTATATAAGTTATTTTTATATTTCTTTATTATTTTAGGTTTACCGCATACTTATTTATTCAAGTAATTAAATTATTATTTGTACTTTTGGTTCAGATATTCAGCTTGATTACATTTGAAATACTTGAAAAGTTGGATTTATTAGTTTAAGAAGAGGATTGTTACCACAAAGCCTGGATATTACTTGCAGTGATATATATTAAGACAAATGCTTCTCTAAATAATCCTCAATTTGCTATTACAAAGCCTGGATTATTTGCTGCAGCTTTGTATACATGTGCGCGTGTGCATACATATGTGCACAAAAGGAAAATCTTCTCAAAATAATCTACAATAAAGCCGCAGGGAAAGTTTAGTTCTTATGCTGGTAGATGCAGTTAAAAAAAAAAAAAAAAAAAAAACTTCTGTCTGCATTTTGTGATAACTTCTTCAATTCGCCACGCATTATTAGACGCTTGAAGATGAGAAATTCAACACTTGCTAAGACTGAAGGAAAATAAAGTCGGTAAATGTCCTTTACTAAATAACAAAAATATTAGCAAAACTAACAGAGGTACTTGTGACTTATATGTTAAAAAAAATGAGTAATTTGTGTGCTGTACACTGAAAGATTGATAGTGTACTTAACCTCCAATCCGATGAATTTGGTATAAACCCTATAGACTGCTTAGAGATTCTGCTCAGCTATCAAGGCTAAAGTATAATTCCCAAGCTTAATGCATATATATAAAATTCACTGTATCACTGTGAATATCAATAAAATCACTGTATTTTTTGACAAATATTGACGTTATTTTTATTTTATAGCTTTTGCTTTATCTTATTGCTATTTCAGTTTCAGGAAAGAAGAGGCCGTGGAGAAGGAAGAGGCCATGAACGAGGTCATGGAGAAGGAAGAGGCCATGAACGAGGTCATGGTAGAGGGCGAGGCAGAGGGAGAGGAGCTGGAGCCGGAGCTGAAATAGAGCATTCTTCTTTTGCACGCCCAGCTAGTGGTGATGTTGATAGTACTTATTTGGGGGTTAACTGATCCCTTGAAAAAAATTAAAGTATTTGTTGTATTTATTTCATATAGGATGGATAGTAGTTAAAATAATTCAACATATTGAGAACAGTCTGTTCGCTCAGTGAATTATAAATTATGACGCTACATTATGTATGAATACATTAACGTATGCAGATTGTTCCAGGAGGATTCTGCTAAACTTAACCTCACAGACGTTCTCCCAGTAAAATAATAAAAAAAGTTCATATAAACATGGGTCTGAAGATGCTTTTTAGCGAGTGAGTATGATTAGTGAAAGATTTTGTCTAGTTTGTTTCCTCGCTGAAAGCCCTGTTGAAATTCAGGAAAGAGAAATTAAGGGGTGGATTTTGTGGTTTTTGACCTGAAAAATTAGAAAAATGGGTCTCAGAACTGAATCGTCATTTTCTATGAAATAGGGTGTAGTAAACAAAAGTTGAAAAACATTTTTTTTTAGCTTTGGCAAAAAACTAACTTCGTTGAATTGCCAGTAAACAGTCAAAATTATTGGTTAAATTGATGGAGAATTTTATTCTGAGAAAATTGATGTAATTATATACTGGCAATATCTCACAACAGCAATTTAATTGTAATTTCATGTGAAACGATAACAGAAAAATTACGCTCTATATATTTGTCTGCCTGTAGTATTATAATATTACTTCTTATATAGTGCATTAATATTCTCACTAGAGGCGCTGTAATGATGTACAGTATTAGTATTTTATTTTTAATCTTCCAGAGAGCAAAACTCTACAAACAAAATTTTCAAACATTTTTGTGGTTATGATTCGGAATCTTACTTCAGTATGCTGTATTTTTATTGATAAGTTCATTTTTAGTATAATATTTTATTTAATTTTTGAAGTGTGCATTTGTGATTTATGTATATTTAAGTAGTTCATTAAAATTTTTAAAAGCTATTGATAACTAGTAAGCGATTTGTTTTGTAGTATAAGAAAAATGCTGATTAAGTTTACAAATTAGGAATATGATAACATATTAATTAGATTTATGGTTTTTCTAACGGTAATAATATATGAACTGTGTAATATTGTTGGAGATATCCCAATTGAAGTGATCCTAACCTGCAAGTATTTGCAGACTCTTGCTGGTACCTAAGGGAAAATGGAACATATAACGTAACTTTGAATGGGGAAACAAATGTAAAGGACAGATTTTATTTATAAGTGAGGTCCAATTACTACAACTTGCAGATTGTCTGCGCATTTGGGAATTCCACGTAACAGTATATGGAGGACATTACACAATGCTGATACCTATTCATATCATCCTTGACCAGTTCAACATCTTGGAAGAAAGTTATTACAGTCCTGCAGTTGAATTAATGTAAGATGGATATAAAACAAACATTTTTGGAAACATGACAGTCCTAGTGAAACCATTGGAATTAATTTCCAGCACCGTTTTACAATAAGCGTCTGGTTGCGGGATGTTTTATAACACCTAGCATTTTTGATGGTAGATTCATAGGTAATGGTTACCTGAATTTTATTCAAAAAGAGCTGTTAATATTTTTAGGGGATGTTCCGTTTAGTACAAGAACTGATATGCATTTCCAACATAATGGCACACACCTACTTTTATAGTCTTGTTATTCTTTATCTGAATGAAATATTTCGTAACTACCGGATCGTCGAGGTGGATCTCAACCGGCTAGATCACCTGATATGAAATCCTTTTTATTTCTGTTTGTGGAGATATATTCAAGTGTTAGTGTACGTACAAAAAATTAGAAAATGCAAATTAAGTTTTACAAAGTATCACTTGAGCCATTGAAGAAATAAAAACAATCTTAAGGATGCTACAAATTGCTGTCTTATCTGTAACTTGCTGTGATGAAATGCGTTTTCAGGTTGATAGCAGAGGATGAATGAGGATGATGTGAATGAAGTGTAGTCTTGTACAATCTCAGGTCAACCGCTCCTGAGAAGTGTGGTTAATTGAAACCCAACCACAAAAGAACACCAGTATACTAGATCGTGGATACCAGTGTTCTTTGGTGGTTGGGTTTCAATTAACCACACTTCTCAGGAGTGGTCGACCTGA